>JACRUU010000024.1:12698527-12703527 GCA_030449085.1 Kryptopterus vitreolus
TGGATTTAAAGTCTATTATGGCTGTATGTCTCACCAGAACCCCAGAACAATTTTATCCGAGGGGAATAAAATAATATAATGATACCTTTCATGGTACACAATACGTCCTTATGGTACAATTATGGTCCCAAAATAAATATAGTATAAATGCAAAACTGTATCCTTCAGGGCACCACGCCGGCGACAGCCACTTGTACCTTGCGCTTTACAGTGTTGTACCTTATTTTCTTTCAAATACATCTCCATCCTCTCATATTTCCTGGTGGATCTGATGAAATAAGCCCATAGTAATGAGTACAAAAAAAATCTTCCAGGTTTTACGTGCTGTTGGGCAGAAGCTCATTCCTGCCGTTATACACCACCACCCCAGGAGGGTAGAAGACGAGGGCAGGGTCGGGGGTGCTGAGCGGCACGACGGAGCGCGGATGTTTCTCATGCTCCGGCTTGCTGCACGCCGTGAAAGGTCGCGTGTTGGTCGTGGAGGGTGACGCGATCTGCCAGAAGAGCTCCTTGAGCGCCTTCCTGAACTCTCTCCTCATGAGGCAGTAGAGCAGCGGGTTGAGGCAGCTGTTGGAGTGCGCGAGGCACACGGTCACGGGGAACACGTAGACCTGCGCGGTGTAGTACTCGTAGCTGAAGTGCACGGCGTTGAGCTTAATCAGGATGCCCCAGGTGGTCAGGGCCTGGTTGGGGAGCCAGCACAAGAAGAAGCACAGCACCACGATGGTGACAGATTTGGTGACTTTGGAGCGCCTCCTGGCCCCGGACGCGTTGGCGCGCTTGTGCGTAACGAAGCGCAGCAGCAGCAGGTAGCAGGCTGAGATGATCCCGAACGGCGCCAGGAAACCAAGGAGGACCTTTTGGGCGTGATAGAGGCCAAGCCAGAACTGCGCGTCGCCGTTGCGGTCGGGGAACTTGACCAAGCAGAGGTCTTCGTTGGACACGGTGGCCGTGGTGGAGAAAATGGCGTGCGGCAGCGCGGCCACCACGGCCGAAGCCCAGATCACGGCGCTGACGCAGCGGGCGGACGGACGCTTCCGCCTGCGTCCGCTCTTCAGCGCCGAAGCCACCGAGCGGTACCTCGCGACGCTCATGGCGGTGAGAAAGAACACGCTGGCGTACATGCTGGTCGCCGTGACGTAGGAGACGATCTTGCACATCGCCCTGCCGAATGGCCACGTGAAATCCAGCGCGTTCTCGACCGCCCAGAACGGCAGCGTGAGCACGAACTTGGAAGTCGGTGAGCGCGAGTCCGGTGACAAACAAGTTGATGGACGACTTTTTCCACGCGTGCTTAGACTTCATGAGGTGCAACACGAGCAGGTTGCCGACCAGCCCGAGCGCGCACACCACCGAGTAAATGGTGGAGATGAGGATGCGCAGCACGGCGGAGCCATCGCTCACCAAGTCGAACTCCTGCAAGTCGGCCCACGAGTGGTTTCCGCTTTTATTCAACATGAAAAGACGCGTTGCGCTCCGTGGTGTCGTCGCGCATTTCCGAGCCGTGCTGCATCGCCGACGCTCATCGTGTTCTGTACGCGCTACGTGGGAACTCTCGACGCGCTCGTTCATTTACACTTTCCATGTCCGCGTGTGATCATAAAAAAAAAACAACAAAAACAAAAACAAAACCGGAGTAAAACAGTTAAAAAAAACCCCCAAAAGTCTTTGTTGAAAACCCTTTGGACGGTGGGTTTAGATCTGTCCCCACTCTCGTCCTGTCTTCCTTTCCGCGTGTGAGCTCTGCTTTATGCGCTACACTCTGTTCTGTGCGGTGCGTTTATATGGCTCCCTCGAACAAGCCGTGGATTGGATGCGCGCTTTTACGCTCCGGCGCTTTTACGCACGCCTCTATCCAATGCGCTTTGTGGACGTTTTCACAAGCTTTAATCTGTTTACTCAAGGGTTTGAGTCATAAAATATGTCAACTTTGGACTCCTTGAGAATTTTTCCGTTTCCTGAATAGTTTCAACAAGCTATTGCGCGTGGCAAGATTTCAGGAAAATGAAACATTCTCAGTGAGTAAAAAGCTGATATATTTGATGTCTCAAGCCCTTGAGTAAAGAGATTAAAGCCCGAATTGTTTCAGTATTCATCTTCTCAATATCACCCAGATGAGGATGAGCTTCCCTTTTGTGAGTTTGGTTTCCCATTTGGCCGATGCCCATATCCAGAGTGACTTACAACTGAGCAATTAAGGGTTAAGGGCCTTACTCAAGGGCCCATTAGGGGCAGCTTGGTGGTAGTGGTGGGAACCTACGAACCTTCCCGTCAATAGGTAGCTGCCTTACCATTGAGCTACCCCCTCCCTCATTCCATCTAAGGGAGCATTTTCCTTATATTTTCATCCATATTACATTTTTACATTACATCCATATAAATATTTAATGTTCTGTCCCTTTCTGCATAGTTGCTTTGAGACAGTGGACGTTATAAAAAGCGCTACAGAAATCAAATTGAATATGCAAGTCTACACCTGCAACCTTGTACAACTGAAGCAGATCATTCTGAAGGGAGGTGGCGGCTTATTGGTAAGGTGTTGGGATCTGGACCAGAAGATCACAAGTTCAAACCCCACAGTCACCAAGCTACAACTAGTGGGGCCCTTGAGCAAGGCCCTTAACCCTCAGTTGTAAGTCGCTCTGGTTAAGGGCGTATGCCGTAAATGTAAATGTAAATCGTTCTTCCATAGCGTTTTATGATCCCATATGTATTCATATGAAGTCAAACCACTTTTATTGCAGAAGTAGAATGTCCAGTATTGATTGGGATTATATAGATAGGGAGATAAAGATATGGGGCACAACTTTGCAGACACCTCATAGATTGGGTCTGTGTCAGGTTCCTGATCTTTTTGGTCACGAAATGAATATTAATGGTGGAGAGCAAAGTGACAGTGAGGAGGATGTGACTGGGGATGACGTGGTGTATAATTCTGAACAAAAAGTCACCTGTGATGAACAGCCCAGTACACCCAGAGGCACAAATAGAAACCAGTGTTCAATTTGGTAATGAGAAAAACAAGCTGTTGTGACATGTTGCATTTGAATTAGCAATTTTGAGCAAATGAAGTTTGATTGTGTGACTTTTATGTATGACTTTTTTTTTTACCTATTTCCTATCATACATTTTTCCAGATTGTTGTTGGCCATCCATAATACAACAGACACAGGTTCAAATCCCACCATCACCAAGTTGCCACTAGTGGGCCCTTGAGTAAGGCCCTTAACCCTCAATTGCTCAATTGTAAGTAGCTCTGGATAAGGGCGTCTGCCAAATGCTGTAAATGTAAAAATAAATAGGGAGGGGGTGTAGCTCAGTGGTCTAAGAAGCTGGGCTGATGATCGGAAGATCCAGGTTCGAGTCCCGGTATGGCCAAGTTGCCACCCTTGGGTCCTTGAGCAAGACCCTTAACCCTCTGTGCTCCAGGGGCGCCGTATCATGGCTGATACCCTGCGCTCTGACCCAAGCTACCAAACAACAAGCTGGGATATGTGAAGAAAGAATTTCACTGTGATGTATATGTTCTTGCTGTCTTTATCTAGTCTCTTGCATATAAATAAAAGAACCATGCATAGGTCACAAAAACAATATAAGAGTAGATTTTTGCAAACTTTGTATGCACAGACATACACACACACACACACACACACAAACACACACACATACAGAAGGCAATCAGGTTGAGTTTGACTCCTCTGTAGGATTCTTCCATGTGTCACATCTGCGGTTTTCTCAGTGTCTAGGAACATCTAATTACCACCCAGTGAGCAAGTTACAGGCCATAATCCCTAACTGTCCTAATCAACATTCTCACATATCCTACAAATATAAGGTCCTAAAAATGAAAGTAGATAATTAAAAAAAAATTACTGGGCAATATGTGAAACTGAAATATAGTTCTTGTACCTATTTGTGTCTTTAAACTAATATTGCATGTTTCAGTAAACAGCATAGATCATCGTTTATATTTATCTAGGAATCCGGCAAAGTCAGGGTGTATAAATTTATGTACTGGTGAGAAATCTGCTGGGAATTTGTTTTGCTTGAGGCTTTTTGGTGGAGATCAAACATCCAGGACCAAAAGTGTTATACTGTTGACCTTATGAGGGGTTTACTTATGTATAAATATCTATATATCTATCTTTCTCTCTCTCTTCTCTCCTCTCTCTCTCTCTCTCTCTCTCTCTATATATATATATATATATATATATATATATATATATATAGATTATAGAGAGATAGAGAGAGAGAGAGAGAGAGAGAGAGACATATATATATATATAGACTATATATATATATAGACATATATATCTATATATCTCGATATAGATATATATATATATATATATATATATATATATAGAGAGAGAGAGAGAGAGAGAGAGAGAGAGAGAGATATATATATATATATATATATAGACATATATATATATATATATCTATATATATCATATATCTCTATATATATATATATATTTTAATATCTAGAGAGAGAGAGCTAGATATATATATATATAGATAGAGAGAGAGAGAGAGAGAGAGAGAGAGAGAGAACCGAGAGAGAGAGGAGGGAGAGAAGAAGATATAAATAGCCTTTATTTGTCACATATACATTACAGCACAGTGAAATTCTTTCTTCACATATCCCAGCTTGATGTTGGTAGCTGGGGTCAGAGCACAGAGGGTTAAGGGTCTTGCTCAAGGACCCAAGCGAGGCAGCTTGGTCATACCAGGGCTCGAACCCGGATCTTCCGATCAGCAGCCCAGCTCTTTAGACCAATTAGACCACTGAGCTACACCATCCCATGTTAGATAGATCAATAGATAGATAGATAGATAGATAGAATTCTCTGAAATATGCTCTGATACCAACATTTGATACATCATGTGATGCGATGTGGTGTATAATGTAAGTGATATATAAGTGTATATCGTTGCAGAGAAAATACAACAACTGTTTACAATACAGCTGTCCTGAAGAAACCTGAAGAGTGTCG
>JACRUU010000024.1:12708527-12726027 GCA_030449085.1 Kryptopterus vitreolus
AAAGCGGTAGAAGATGAATGAATGAATGAATGGAATGGGGTTTATCTTTGGGTTTTTATGGATTACTTTGGACAGATTAGTGTGGACAGCTTCTTATACAGTGACTTGGACTACCACTTGGGACAGCTGCCATTAGCAGTTCTTCCATTCATCCGTGACAGCGACGGAACGATAAAGAATGGATGTTCTGGTGTCACTCAGATTCCCCGTGTCTAGGAGTTTTACTTTGTTCTTGCTCCTTAGAGGTAAATGTGTTTTTGATGCTAAAAGATCGGCAGTGTAATTACAGATACAGACGCTCGCCAACCCTACGAACGAACGCTTTACAAACAAAACTGACTACTACGTGAAAATACTACGTGTTCGGATTCGAAACGAATAACGCGCCGCTAGCTAGTCACGTAGCTTAACGAATGCAGAGCGTAGAGAATGAGTGTAATACCCATGTAATACCTACCACCTCCACCTCCTCCCACCATCCATGCACGTATTAACCACCACCTTCCATGGTAAATACCTGGTACATTACTGTATTATTTTATACTGTTTACTCATTTTAAACGTATTACTGGTATTTTAATTGCGGCATTCTCGAAGGCAGTAAGGTTTTTATCGCTTATATCTTACGAACCTAGCTAGGAAACATGCGTAGTCAATAGCGTACGACAGATTCATACTATGAACAAATTCTCCGGAATCTGTATTCATTTTGTAAAGCTTCTTCGAGACAGTCTTTCACTCTACGAATAACGAAACCCCTCCAAAATAGTTCGTTAATTAGTTCGAAATGGAAATGTTGCACGTAAATGATGTTTAACGCCGCGTTTTGACGCGAAGCGCTCCGTGCCGTCGCCAAGGTGCGATACGCGCCGTGTTTCCTTTGGCAGCACAATTCGAACTTCCTTTGGTTTAAAAAGAAAACAGGAGACTGCGACACAGGGTTTTTTTTGTTTTGTTTTGTTTTGTTTGTTTTTCTAAGCGTACCGGATTTTTAAGAGTGCAGCTCTTAAAGCGTCTTCTTAAACAGCACAGTGGGACAAAATGCATTCTCGCAGCCACCATTAGGCTTCAAAACTCGCAAACTCCCGAGCAAAACCAGACAGTGGTGTCTCGCAAGAGCAGCCTCAAAAAGCCTTGCCAAACTTTTGAACATTTCTTCTTTTGAAGTTTTGTACGGCCGTTCCATTTCTCCACGCGTCGAGAGCTAAACGACACTTCCTCTGAGTGCCACTCGTCCTGTTATCTATAATTAAACATCGTAGGGAGTGAGACTTCCAGAGCAGAAAGCAAGGAGGAGGAGGAGGAGAGGGGGGGGGACTACAGACAGGACTAACAAGGAGAACATGACACGAATGGCCAGACAGTGTCACTGTTTTTTAAAGCGTAAATAAAAACAAAACAGTGTGTTCATGGAATCTTTCCGAGGACCTCCCCCCCCCTTGAGTGAAACCAGACTCAAAAGGGGGGGTCCATCCTTCTATGACCACTGTATATGTAATCAAGGTGTCGGAGGAGTGTTAAAAAAGATTTAAGGACATCAGTAGAGAAGGGGCACGGTGGCTTAGTGGTTAGCACGTTCACCTCACACCGCCAGGGTCCGGGTTCGATTCCCGTCTCGGCCATGTGTGTGTGGAGTTTGCATGTTCTCCCCGTGTCTCAGGGTTTTTTTTCTCCGGGTTCTCCGGTTTCCTCCCCCGGTCCAAAAACATGCACAGTAGGTTGATTGGCACCTTGGAAAATTGTCCCTAGTGTATGAATGTGTGTGTGAATGTGTGTGTGAATGTGTGTGTGTGTGATGGGTTGGCATTCCATCCAGGGTGTATCCTACCTTAATGCCCATAGACGCCTGAGATAGACACAGACTCCCCGTGACCCGAGGGAAGATCGGATAAAGCGGTAGAAGATGAATGAATGAATGAATCAGTAGAGAATAATTTTATCTTTCAGTGTGTTGTAATTAACAGTCGTTATCATATGTCCAATCATCAAAGACAGCTCATAGCATTTTTTAGATTATCTAAGAAAGAAACTCCAATGGTATGTTCAAGGTGACACCATCGAAAGTGATCTATTCGCTTTGCTTTGCGTTATTTTTCACTTATTAAATAAATAATCCTTTTTTTTGTTTGTTTATTGGTTCCTTTAGTATCATTTAGAGCAGTTGGATGCTGCATTATAAAGGTCACCACTAGGTGGCAATAATAAGACACTGTTTATGCCTCCTGTTGTACCGTTAATCACTGCTTGACGTGCGTGTTTACTTTCGTCACTTAAATTAAACAGAAATAGGTGATGAACTGTTGTTGTTGTTGTTGTTGTAGGGGGCAAAAACTCAATGCTATATATCCCATTTGTAATCTGAAAATCTAATGGATAAAAATTCTATATTCGTGTAAGATTTCTATAGAATTCTTGATTGTAACAAAAATGGTGATTCAATTTCTGCGTTGGCTGTAAGTGACATTATTTTTATAATGTATATACAATGATATGGTACATTTTCCTTTGTATTTTAAGCATAACACTCAATGCCTCTAATAATTAATGGTTTAATAATTAGTGTAACGAATATATAGCATTAAATGAAGCTAGCCCTCCTGGTGCAGTTCATTCATTTATTCATCTTCTAACGCTATATCCGATCTTCCCTCGGGTCACGGGGAGTCTGTGCCTATCTCAGGCGTCTATGGGCATTAAGGCAGGATACACCCTGGATGGAATGCCAACCCATCGCAGGGCACACACACACACACACACACACACACACATTCATACACTAGGGACAATTTTCCAAGGTGCCAATCAACCTACCGTGCATGTTTTTGGACCGGGAGGAAACCGGAGAACCCGGAGAAAAAAACCCCCTGAGGCTGTTTTTTTTCTCCTCCCCCTGAGGAGAACATGCAAACTCGACACACACATGGCCGAGACGGGAATCGAACCTGGACCCTGGCAGTGTGAGGCGAATGTGCTACCACTAAGCCACCGTGCCCCACTCCTGGAATAGTTATATAAATGTAAACGGTAGGAGGAGCCGGTGTCACCGCTATTTATAATAACAACAATCTAAGCATCGCACAAACGAAACACAAATGTAATCATTAACATACAATATTGAGCATCCAAAAGTCAGTAAATTGCTTGAATTATTATGTACCGCCAAAATCGCCCTCAGTAAACGCTGATGTGGGAAACACTGCAATCTAGTGGCGGGATGCCGTCACTTCGCGGGTAACATTTTTGTCAATGCACTCTTTAAGGCAGACAATCAAACACCTTTTAAGATCTTGCAGGCCACAGAAAATGACATGTGTGAGTATTTGGAGGACTGGGATAAATGTATGCTCTCCCACTCTCACACGTTATGCACAAGTACTGCACTGTTTCTTTACCTTTTACACAATAATACATATCTTATTTTACTCAATATACTCAATATTTTACTCAATAATACACATCTTTCTCTCTCCCTTGTTCCCCACTCTCTCTCTCTCTCGGTCATGTTAAACATGCCCCTGAGGTAACAGTGACCAGTGTTTCTGCCCCTCAGACCTGCCCAGTTCATCCCAGCATACCTCTGCATGGTATTCTCTTCGATTGAAGATTCGGATGTTCTGAATAATTGTAATTTATTTCAATATTAAAATTGCATAGGGGCACGTTGGCTTGGTACTTAGCACGTTCGCCTCACACCGCCAGGGTCCGGGTTCGATTCCCGTAACAGCCATGTGTGTGTGGAGTTTGTGCATGTTCTCCCTGTGCCTCAGAGGGTTTTTCTCCGTGTTCTCCGGTTTCCTCCCCCGGTCCAAAAACATGCACGGTAGGTTGATTGGCACCTTGGAAAATTGTCCCTAGTGTGTGAATGTGTGTGTGAGTGTGTGTCCTGTGATGAGTTGGCATTCCATCCAGGGTGTATCCTGCCTTAATGCCCATAGACGCCTGAGATAGGCACAGACTCCCCGTGACCCGAGGGAAGATCGGATAAAGCGGTAGAAGATGAATGAATGAATGACAAAATGTATGTGTTTTCGACATTTTGACAGGCCTTTTTATGAATATTAACATTGCAATACTTGTTTGCTATATTTTTATTGTGCTGTCATAAACATGGAGATTTAATAAGGTTTTTTAAGGCCTTTAGGTCACACAATGATTTTTCTTTCAGCAATAAATGATCTGACCCGGAACAGAATTTAACTGGAAACTGTACTTTAAAAAAAAAAACTCCATTTGTAAACAATACATTTTATTGCAAAATTTCTAAATAGTTCCAAGACGGCCTTATAACCCTTCCCAAACTGATGAGTAGAAGTCATTGCTTTTTCTGATGTCTTCCCCTGAGGTCCCCATTAAACCAAAACTGCCAAAACGCTCAGAAAACCAGTCACATTTTTTGAGCGGATTTTATGCATTTCATTAGTAACACTTCATTTATAAAGTGTTTGTATATTATATAGCAGGGTTTGCTCAGTGGTTGCAATTTCAAGTTACCACTGTGGGGCCCTTGAGCAAGGCCCTTAACCCTCAAGTGCTTCGTTGCGTAAATAAATTATGCACTGGATAAGGACTTCCAAAAGCTATAAATATAAAAGGGACTCAGAAGAAAACGACATTTGTGTACATTTGTATTTGTTTACATACGTTGGGAGGACCAGACAACAAATAACACATAGAGTTAATGTCTCTTGATTTATAATTTATATTCAATTATCCGAATTTCTTTCAGATTTATTCTTTAACCTGTTATTCGCGGATGGAAGGGCTAATTAGCAAATGAAACTCACAGCAGTCACGGATTTGGAGTTTTGAACTTTTAAAGATATGAACTTTTAACAAGCAATGGATAATGAATGGTTTAACAAAAAGAACATCGACTGAGCGTTCATGTAAGAGACGACGGGCCGCCAAGACAAGGTTTCTTTTAGATACAGGGGAAAATGTATATTTCCCATGTGTGGGAATTTGTGAAAGCTATTTGTGAAGACGAACAAACAAACAAAATACTTTCCAACCCGCAGATTAATTAATAAACAAATATATTTGGCAAATATATTAAGAAGGATTCACTTAAAATGACGTGTAGATTCCTCTGTCGTGAAGATTCTAAGCTTATAGTTAAAGCTTTATATTTGGCTGTTTATGTTTCTTTTCTCTGATAAATAGCGAATACATTTGACAAATGCGTTTTTAATGACAAACAGACAAAATCTGTTTTCAATCCATTTGTCTGGAGCATTCATAATCCAAGTCTCTATATGAGAAGCTACTATAGAAATGAATACGTTTAATATGAGATACATTCATCTAAATCTCGTTGCATTCTGACTGCTGTATTTGGTGCAAAATAAAAAGCAAGAAAAATAAAGTGCACTTTGTTGTTGTTTTTTTTTATGTATTCTATATAGCATTCATGGGGCACGGTGGCTTAGTGGTTAGCACGTTCGCCTCACACCGCCAGGGTCCGGGTTCGATTCCCGTCTCGTCCATTGTGTGTTTGTGCATTCTCCCCGTGCCTCAGGGTTTTTTTCTCCGGGTTCTCCGGTTTCCCCCGGTCCAAAAACATGCAAACGGTAGGTTGATTGGCACCTTGGAAAATTGTCCCTAGTGTATGAATTGTATGAATGTGTGTGTGTGTGACTGTGTGTGCCCTTCGATGGGTTGGCATTCCATCCAGGGTGTATCCTGCCTTTAATGCCCATAGATGCCTGAGATAGACACAGACTCCCCGTATGACCCGAGGGACAGAAGATCGGATAAAGCGGTAGAAGTTGATGAATGAATGAAAATATATTGAATGCTATATATTCATTCATTTATTCATCTTGGGCATTAAGGCAGGATACACCCTGGATGGAATGCCAACCCTTCACAGGACACACACACACACACACACACACAATCACACACACATTCATACACTAGGGACAATTTTCCAATGTGCCAATCAACCTACCGTGCATGTTTTTGGACCGGGGGAGGAAACCGGAGAACCCGGAAAAAAAAAAACCCCTGAGGCATGGGGAGAACATACACAAACTCCACACACACATGGCTGAGACGGGAATCGAACCCGGACCCTGGCGGTGTGAGGCGAACGTGCTAACCACTAAGCCACCGTGCCCCTAGCATACAATATATAATCTATAATAATTTAACTCAATGTTAATACTGTATGGTTCGTTCTGTAAAACAACAACAACAAAAAAATACAATAATGTTCATTTAAATTGTGGGTGATTTTAAAATCTTCTAAAAAAAAAAAAAAAGGAATAATTAAGTAAAAACTAAAAATGACAATTTTAGTCACACCAGAATAGAATATATTAATAGGAAAATGAATACTTCGAGGACCAGGTATCAATATGACGCAGCAGCACCGGGCTGATTTCGATCAGCAGACACCATTATGAATGTGTAATATGATTTCTTCAGTAATTACAGTGGGAATGGGGAATGGAGATGTCGATGTCGGACTTCAGATATTGGATGACTCATTGACAGATACAGTATACAGTATTTGGCAAAGGTACCCGACTAGACAATAATAGAGAATAACAGAATATAGAATATAGAATAGCCTTTATTTGTCACATATAGTACATTACAGCACAGGGAAATAGTTTTTCAGAGGGTTAAGGGCCTTGCTCAAGGACCCAAGGGTGGCAACTGTAATGCACTCTATAATGCAATCTGTATTGCACTCTGATGCTGACTGTTCTTTGTTTTCATAACGGACATCTCCGGTCTCATATCTGTTTACTCGACATCGTGACACCGGAATAATTACAAGGTCGAAGAACGCTGAACACTGAACTGGAGAGGAACTATTATTCCTCTAATAAAACACACACACACACAAATATCTGAACAATATATATTATTTATGAATCGTGCACAATCATTTTGAATATGAAAAAAGCAGGTTCCATTTGTACCATCGTACCAGAGTGCAAGCCTCGTCGCTGTGCCTCTTTGGTTATATTATTATTTCTTTTCAATAGCAACAATCCTTTTTTCAATTAAGTTGTTAAAAACAAACGCTAGCCCTGAGCTATAAACATGCTAATTCCAAAATCACCACAGACAGCTGTCCTTCTGGTAGGAATGACCAAAAACATTCAAGCGAATTAGCTCAGGAAATGCTTAAATTATTGGAAATGTAATTTACTGGCCAGCCTGCAGTGTTTAACTCCCCTTTTACACCTCGGTTACTACATGCGCTAATCGCAGCCTAGCAGATAGCTAACTCGGAATAGATAGTAAACCGTCTAAGCCTTAAAGAAATGAAATTCTGTTAAGAGTAACACACTAGAACTCCTCTGTAGGTGCACATTTCTCATCCTGCACATGAAATATAGCAAAGTATAATACGGTTTTGCTTTGCAGGTTCTGAATAAATTAGATAGCTAATTCGGACCTGCGTCTACCTTATACATTAGTATTTACATTAGTATCCCCCAGAATACGGATGCACACCATTGTATAGGATGCATTTTTCCCTGCATTTGAACTTGTCACCCCAAAACATGTTGCATGTGCACAAAGACACCCTGAGGTTATGATGGGTTAGAGAAGAAGATCTTAGCTGGCTATTCAGTTTTGATCCCAACCCCATTGAATAAATAGGAACACATTTGACCGACCCCAGGCCTCCTCAGCATAACACACGTGAGTTTGAATGAGTGCAAATCTCCAAAGCAGTGGTTCTCAAACTGGGGACCGCAGCCAACAGGGGTGACCACCGGATGGCGCTTCAGGGACCGGGGTGAAATCCTAGAATCTTTATTCATTCATTCATATATCTTCTACCGCTTTATCTGATCTTCCCTCGGGTCACGGGGAGTCTGTGCCTATCTCAGGCGTCTATGGGTATTAAGGCAGGATACACCCTGGGCACACACACACACACTCACACACACATTCATACACTAGGGACAATTTTCCAAGGTGCAAATCAACCTACCGTGCATGTTTTTGGACCGGGAGGAAACCGGAGAACCTGGAGAAAAAAACACTGAGGCACGGGGAGAACACACACATGGCCGAGACGGGAATCGAACCCGGACCCTGGCGGTGTGAGGCGAACGTGCTAATCACTAAACCACTGTGCCCTATTTTAGAATCTAGTTTAGGAAATTATTTCAAATATGTACTTTCCCTGTATGTCAGGATTGTCAACCTATGCAAACTATCGTGCATTTAAATAATAATAATAATAATAATAATAAATAATAATAGTAAAATTATATTATTTTATTTAATGCACCACACTACACTGAAACCTCATACTAGTACACATTAGTGGTGGATGAGGACATCCCCCTCTCACAATGTAAAGCACTTTGAGTGTTCAGAAAATGTAATGAATTATTATTATTATTATTATTATTATTATTATTATTATTATTATTATTAGAATGGTTAGCAAGAAACACATTGATAGACTGTCTCTTTACATTTTTAGATAGAGGGTACAGTGTCTAAGCTGAGTAAATTAATACAGAAGAGGCTTAGGAATGGTACATCGCTCTAAAGCGCACTCCAAAATCCACTAGAACACCTTCCCAAAATGCACCTGGAGACTATACATGAAATGGGACTCTCAAGAAGCACATGGTCACGTGTCTACAAACATTTGCCTATATAATGCACGTTATTTGGCCGGCCATGCTTTTTTTCACAGGTTATAGTCTTTGTGCTAATTAATGTGAAATAAAGTCTATCAATATCGATCTATTATAAATAATTCTAGGTTTAACTTATAGAATATATCAGGGTCATGTTTTCTTTTTTTTGCCTGGAAGAAATCTTAGAGCAGGAAACACAATAAATATGCCTACAAGAAAGTGCAATATATATAATAATTATGTATGACAATACAGATTATAGGGGCACGGTGGTTTAGTGGTTAGCACGTTCGCCTCACACCGCCACATCCAGGGTCCGGGTTCGATTCCCATTCAGCCATGTGTGTGTGGAGTTTGCATGTTCTTAGGGGGTTTCTCCGGGTTCGAGTCCCCACGTCCTAACGATGGTAGACCTGCCTCAGGGGGCAGTAAGACCTTTTTTTTTTCTCCGGGTTCTCCCACACCGCCAGAGTCAATTCCCATCTCGTTTCCTCCCCCAGGTCCAAAAACATGCACGGTAGGTTGATTGGCACCTTGGAAAATTGTCCCTAGTGTATGAATGTGTGTGTGTGTGTGTGTGTGTGTGTGTGTGTCCTGCGATGGGTTGGCATTCCATCCAGGGTGTATCCTGCCTTAATGCCCATAGACGCCTGAGATAGGCACAGACTCCCCGTGACCCGAGGGAATATCGGATAAAGCGGTAATGAATAGAATACAGATTATAGTGGCACGGTGGCTTATGGTTAAGATGAATGAATGAATGAATGAGTACAGATTATCACCAATCAGTGATTATAAATATGGATAAAGCGGTCGAATGAATGAATGAATGAATGAGTACAGATTATCACCAATCAGTGATTATAAATAATTTGTAATATTTTGTAGTGGCAGAAATCATTAGAATTGGTTCGCCTGTGATTTCTCTCCTCCTGTGGTCACAAACAGGGATATTTATAAATGATTATTTCACTGTATATGCATGTCCAGTGTCCTACCCCTGATCCCCCCCCCTCCCTGAGGTGTGCTCTCGAAAGTAGGACTAGATTAAGCTGCTGAATTGAGGGCAGAAGGTGTAAATTGCCTGTCACTCTTTGCTATCTCGACTATGCAGGGATATGATAATCAGTGAGAAAGGTTATGTTTTTTTTTTTAATAAAACGAGCGTTTCGATATGAAGGAATTTCGTTTGCGCTGCGAGAAAAACATTTCAAATGATAATAAAGTTCTTTACGTTTAATTAAGTTCTTTCTCTTCAGACTTAGTCTGCATGTCTGCCTTTGCTAGACAAGAATTTCTTAGCTTAGGAAGCTATAAATCATATAAACATTACATTAATTTGTTCCATTGTTGGGTTTGTTATCTACATCTAACACGGCTGTGTGTTTGTGTGTGTGTGTGTGTGTGTGTGTGTGTGTGTGTGTGTGTGTGTGTGTGTGTGTGTGTGTGTGTGAATACGCGAAATCGAGTTCGACAAAGAATGAAAAATGTATTGAAGTGTCTTAATCTTCTTAAAATAGACCAAGTTTTTACTTTTCACTGATTGAAGAACGGGGCACGGTGGTTTAGTGGTTAGTTTTAGCACGTTCGCCTCATACCTCCAGGGTCCGGGTTCGATTCCCATCTCGGCCATGTGTGTGTGGAGTTTGTGCATGTTCTCCCCGTGCCTCAGGGGTTTTTTCTCCCGGTCCAAAATCATGCACGGTAGGTTGATTGGCACCTTGGAAAATTGTCCCTAGTGTGTGAATGTGAGTGTGTGTGTGTGTGTGTGTGTGTGTGTGTGTGTGTGTGTGTGTGTGTGTGTGTGTGTGTGTGTGTGTGTGTCCTGCGATGGGTTGGCATTCCATCCAGGGTGTATCCTGCCTTAATGCCCATAGACGCCTGAGATAGACACAGACTCCCCGTGACCTGAGGGAAGATCGGATATAGCGGTAGAAGATGAACGAAAGAATGAATGAATTATTGAAGAACAGCACCCACAGTAGCATTGATTCCAGTCCCTCACAAACTTACATTAGTTCTGTATATTTTTCTGAAAAGTTGGAGCTTTACTACATCATAATCAATGATCACCGGCGTCAAAAGTATTCACATTCATTATTCAGGTAGACGTACAGATACTAAGTAGACTTACAGGATTAAAGTAATGTAAGTGAAAAACTATGGCATTACGGACTAAAGCTTCACAACGCCTCACAACGCCAGGGTCCGGGTTCGATTCCCGTCTGGGCCATGTGTGTGTGGAGTTTGTGCATGTTCTCCCTGTGCCTCAGGGGGTTTTTCTCCGGGTTCTCCGGTCCAAAAACATGCACGGTAGGTTGATTGGCATCTTGGAAAATTGTCCCTAGTGTATGAATGTGAGTGTGAATGTGTGTGTGTGTGTGTGTGTGTGTGTGTGTGTGTGTGTGTGTGTGTGTGTGTGTCCTGCGATGGGTTGGCATTCCATGCAGGGTGTATCCTGCCTTAATGCCCATAGATAGGCACAGACTCCCCGTGACCCGAGGGAAGATCGGATAAAGCGGTAGAAGATGAATGAATGAAATGAATTTCCACAGTAAAATAAACAATAAATAATCAATAATTTAATTAAAGTGAGAGATTTTGAGAGAAATGTATATCATTATAACATCTGTTACATTTAGAGTATCAGAAGCATGTAAAAAAAATCATTCATGGTACATTGAAAACGTATGATTAATGGGCGATTAATCACAAGTTAACTCGTGGCAATCGTGCGATTAATCGCGATTAAATAATTTAATCGTCTGACAGCCTCTTTTCATGACCACGATAATTCACCCTATCCGGATCGTTTTCCTGGATACGTTTATTTATTTTTGAAGCCGGAATGAAAATAAGAGTAACGCGGGCTATTTTTCAAATGTATGGAGTAGAAAGTACGAATAATTGTGTGAAAATGTAAATAGTCGGTGTCAAAAAAAAGTCACCTGAAAAAGAATTACTCCATTAAAGTACAGATACCCCAAATTTCTACGTAAGTGAGGTAATGACGTATTTGTACTCGACACCTTTGTAAGTAATAAATTCATAAATATGAATGATGAAACTCCCTGAGATGATATGTGGAAGATCCCTTGAGAAGTAAACAATCCTCATTTCAGTGACCTGTGATAATATTAGTGTTCCATGCATCATACTTTATTATTATTATTATTATTGTGGGGCACGGTGGCGTAGTGGTTAGCACGTTTGCCTCACACCGCCAGGATCCGGGTTCGATTCCCGTCTCGGTCATGTGTGTGCGGAGTTTGCATGTTCTCCCCGTGCCTCAGGGGGTTTTTCTCCGGGTTCTCCGGTTTCCTCCCCGGTCCAAAAACATGCATGATAGGTTGATTGGCACCTTGGAAAATTGTCCCTAGTGTATGAATGTGTGTGTGAATGTGTGTGTGTGTGTGTGCCCTGCGATGGGTTGGCATTCCATCCAGGGTGTATCCTGCCTTAATGCCCATAGACGCCTGAGATAGGCACAAGCTCCCCGTGACCCGATGGAAGATCGGATATAGCGGTAGAAGATGAATGAATGAATATTATTATTGTTATTATTAGCATAGCATCAGTGTTAGCATTAATATGAATGCTATGTTTCGTAACATATTCCCGTTCGACTGAATTCAATGAGGCAGCTGATTATTTTACAAGTTCGTCTTTCTTCCTGAGCATGACAGGAGGATGTTGAGGTTCGAGAAAGCAAAATGGATCCGGAGGGGTAACACTGTGCTAGTCGGGTGCTGTGAGGTTTCCGGACGTTTGCAGCTGAGACTCTCTGTAAGCTCTCGCTGTTTTATCATCATCCGTACGCAACAGGTTTGCCACTTTGAAGTGTTCATCTTCCTGTCGAACAGGGTCGGAATCACGGGAGGCTTTTGACTCCGGTTCAGAGCTTTTCCGGGTCTAATCTATAGTGGAGGTAATTGCAGTTCATCGTAAAAATAGTGCACTTGGCGCATATCCAATTCTATGTGGAAGGCAAAGCTCATGTGTCAAAAGGTAAATTATGCTGACATTTTACCCCCTCGAGCAAGTCTGCTATGTGACATTTGTCAACGCGCACTAATCCACGTGTTAACATCGGCGCCATCGCTGACCTCCAGATCAAAGCAAGTTTTTAATACTGACTGCAAAATGAAAACAGAAGCATAATGCGATGGTTTGCAAATCTGACGAGCTTTTTTTGAGCCTTTCATTGTCTATATAGATATAGATATATATATATATATATATATATATATATATATATATATATATATTGTCGCGACCCTCTATGTTTTCTGAGGACACAGCACGAGACAGAGGCAAAGGTCTAGGTGAAAAACCAGCACACGTGCGTCTTTATTTACAGTGAAGGAGGTGTGGTGTGAAGGGAAGGGGGTATCGTCCTTGGGACGCATGGCTCCCGTATTTCCCGGCGTCTGCTGCCCGAGATTCGGGGGCGGTTTATCCGGCGCTGTATCCCTCGGTTTGGCCGAGAATCCGCTCTCTTCCTTGCTGAAGCGAGGCGACCAAGGTGCCGCCTGGGGACACGCGTACGTCGTCCTCGCTGCTGCCGTCTGTACCGCCTAGGGGAACAAATTTCAAACGTAAGTGCTTTATCCAACCATCCATTACCTTCCTCCCCAACCTCGTCTTGCTGTGTCCCTTTTATACGGTCGACTCTCCTCCTGGATGGTGGAGAGCGGCTGATGATCCGATTGCGTCCCAGCCGTGCTTCATCTCCTGGGACCGCCCCCTGGCCATGTGCTCGCTGCTTTCCCAAAACAAAGGTGCTGAAGGGGCGCTGTACTTTCAGCACCGGGGGTGTGGCGGCGTTCGGAGCGCTTGTTCGGCTTCGGCAGCGTGTTGCGTCGTCACAATATACATACACACAAACACACACAGACGTGTGAATCGATGCAGATTTAAGAAGTTGATTTGAGACTTGGTAAATCAGTAAAACAAATGTTCAATGTTTCAAATTAATTTTTCGATGGAGTACAGTTTTTTTATCTGAGGGGAAAAAAAGGATGTTGTGAATAAATGTGTTGCGTTGAAGGTTTTCCTTTCGCCGCCTTATATTTCTATTTTTAATTTTAAAAATGGTCAAACAGAAATGCGCGCTGCATTAATTGCATATTAATCATTTTTAAAAAATGTATGGAGGGGGCACTGTGACTTAGTGGTTAACACGTTCGCCTCACACCGTCAGGGTCCGGGTTCGAGTCCCGTCTCGGACATGTGTGTGTGGAGTTTGTATGTTCTCCCCGTGCCTCAGGGGGTTTTCTCCGGGTTCTCCGGTTTCCTCCCCGGTCCAAAAACATGCACTGTAGGTTAATTGTCACTTTGGAAAATTGTCCCTAGTGTATGAATGTTTGTGTAAATGTGAGTGTGTGTGTCCTGCGATGGGTTGGCATTCCATCCAGGGTGTATCCTGCCTTAATGCCCATAGACGCCTGAGATAGGCACAGACTCCCCGTGACCCGAGGGAAGATCGGATAAAGCGCTAGAAGATGAATGAATGAATGACAAAATGTATGTGTTTTCGACATTTTGACAGGCCTTTTTAAGAACCACATTAGAACAAAAGCAGTGTCTCTGTTGTCAGACATATTTTCAGACTCCCTCTGTCTCATTAACGTTAACCAAACGCCTTGCTGCCTTCTGCCTTGTACATTATTAGCTCTGTAAGCTAGCCTATGTCTGTGGTGCGAGATAACCAGAAAATGATACACCGGTGGTAAGTAGAGCGGAAATAGGTTGATGGGATGGAAACGGCATGTGATGAGAAGAAAAAAAAATTGACATTTCACCACATAGATTAAAGTAATGAACCTGGTTTAAAAATGTAATGGAGTAGAAAGTACAGATATGTCCATGAAAATGTAATGAATGAAAGCTAAAAGTTAAAAGTTAAAAGAAAGATAAATAGTGTAGTAAAGTACTTGTGCTAAAAAACAATCCTTAAATACAGTAACAAAGCTGCTTCCCATCTCTGTGGATGGATGGATGGATGGATGGATGGATGGATGGATGGAGGTATTTAGGTAGGTAGGTTCCTTTCCCAATTTGAAATTCACACATTACAGCAGCACAGACATGTATACAACATGAATAGTAATGTGCTTTAGAAATTAAACATAGCAAAAACCTGAATATGTTCATTCATTCATTCATTCATTCATTCATTCATTCATCTTCTACCGCTTTATCCGATCTTCCCTCGGGTCACGGGGAGTCTGTGTCTATCTCAGGCGTCTATGGGCATTAAGGCAGGATACACCCTGGATGGAATGCCAACCCATCGCAGGACACACACACACACACACACACACACACACACACACATTCATGCACTAGGGACAATTTTCCAAGGTGCCAATCAACCTACCGTGCATGTTTTTGGACCGGGGACGAAACCGGAGAACCCGGAGAAAAACCCCCTGAGGCACGGGGAGAACATGCAAACTCCACACACACACATGGCTGAGACGGGAATCGAACCCGGATCCTGGAGGTGTGAGGTGAACGTGCTAACCACTAAACCACCGTGCCTCCCCTAAATATATTAATTACATAAAATGAATAACTCATTACATTTATATAGTGCTTTTCTGGACACTCAAAGCGCTTTACACTTTATGAAAGGTGGATCTCCTCATCCACCACCAGTGTACAGCATCCACCTGGACGAAGCCACGTCAGCCATAGTGCACCAAAACTCCCACCACACTCCAGCTTACTGGTGGAGAGGAGACAGAATGATGAAGCCAATCAGTGGATTGTTACGAGGCATTGATGGTCACAGGGCGAATTTAGCCGGGATGCTGAGGACAAGCCATACGGACTACTCTTTTACTAAAATTACCACAGAGGACCTCGGTTTGACGTTTCATTCGAAAGACACTGATTTTTGACACTATAGTGTCCCCTATTACTATACTGGGGTACCCACAGGGTAAGCGCCCCCTGCTGGGCCTCACTAACACCTCTTCCAGTAGTAACGTAGTTTCCCCATGAGGTCATCCATCCATCCAGGTTCTAACCGGGCTTCAACCCTGCTTAGATTCATTGGGCAAACAGTCTTGGGTGATACGGCTACTGTCCATAATAAAAAATAAATAAATAAAGCGGAGCAAGGTGGAGGCCCGGTTAGTACCTGGATGGATGGATGACCTCATGGGGAAACTAGGTTGCTACTGGAAAAGGTGTTAGTGAGGGCCAGCATAGGGGATATGGATGATGGTAGTGCAATGGAGTGTAATTACTGCTAATACAAAATAAATAGCAGTGCAGCGCAAAGAATATCATCCTGAATAGGTTCTGTAACAGTAGGAATATTGGATGTTGAAAGAACTGTGTAGAGATCAGTGTAGAGTCCTAATTAACCAAGCTGTTGTGCTGTGTAATCACTGTTGTAGCAGATGACCTCCTTTATTATACATTCTGTATTTTCCTCCCTTCTTTCAGTGGTTCTCCAACACGGGTTAAAGCCAGACCCTCCGTGTTGTAAGCTCTCTAGGGAAATCATGCTTGTGAGTAAATACACTGTTTCCTTGTTTGCATGCATGAGTAATATGACTTACGTGGATGGTGGCTCCCCGACGCACTCATACATAAACATAATGTTTTGTCTCCACCAAGAAAAGGGTCAGATACTTGTTTTAGAGTAAAGCATTTAAAGACGCCTGGCACTCATTTATCACTATTTAACAGCCTTTATTTATCACATATACATTACAGCACATTACCACGCATATCCCAGCTTGTTTGAAAGCTGGGGGTCAGAGCGCAGGGTCTGCCATGGTACAGCGCCCCCTGAAGCACCTAGGGTTAATCGCCTTGCTCAAGGACCCAAGGGTGGCAGCTTGGAGATGTCACCGCTCGGACCCCCGACCTTACAGCCGGTGGCCCGCTGAGCTCCACCCCTCCCGAAACAGAGGTAAGTAATTAAGTAAATCGGATGAAATGAAATACATTCATTTTATTCAGTTCTCCAATTCTGAGAAAGAGTATAAAATGTATATAATAACAAAAACAAATAAATGCCCTTTTTCTTCCAGTTTATTCGTTTAATAAATTATTATTTACCAAAAAATATGTCCATATAGCCGTGCTAAATAGCTGTTATTATGTGTCCAGCTCCGATATCGATGTCCTCACTCACATTTGCATGGAAAGTGACATCACTACAGATATGTTTCCGCATTGGTGCTGAAGACCGATTCAGAGTCTTAACCAGGACACACCCAGCACCTAATATCGGGGTCTTCCACTTTCACCTTCTATTTCTGCACAAAACTGCACAAATGGATACTTTACGTTGGTCACTTTACACTGGTTGCCTCACACTGGGCATTTTACACTGGGCCTTACACCATTCACGTTACACCCGTCACTCTACACTTTACACTTTTTAAATTATAATTTTTACATGTTATATTTTCAGCAGCCGTCGGTTTGTTTTCTGTAACCCCAGATATGACAAGATTGCAGCAGAAAAGCACAGATTTATATCGACGGCAAATGCAGTATAATTTTAATAGTTATACCTACCACATTGTTATCATGGTTCCCTCTCTCTCCTCACTCCTCCCTGCTCTTTTCCCCAGACACACAACCCTAATTGGCCTCACCTGTTCCTCATCCTCCATCCCTCTCCCTATATAAGCCCGGTCATCCCTACATTCCCGGTCCGGGCTCGTAGACACACGCATAGACGTAACGCTAAGGCTACGACACGGACACGCAAACATTTCTGCCGACAAAACTGACCTTCTGTCTCTTTCTGATTTCCTAATCAGGTTACTTTCCAGTCCTCCAGAGTTTCCCGGACTTCCAAGTCCAGCGGACGCATCCTCGTCCGCCGCCGCACCGGCTCT
>JACRUU010000024.1:12731027-12751027 GCA_030449085.1 Kryptopterus vitreolus
TTGTCCCTAGTGTATGAATGTGTGTGTGTGTGTGTGTGTGTGTGTGTGTGTGGTGTGTTGTGTGTGTGTGTGTGTGTGTGTGTGTGTGTGTGTGATGGGTTGGCATTCCATCCAGGGTGTATCCTGCCTTAATGCCCATAGACTCCTGAGATAGGCACAGACTCCCCGTGACCCAAGGGATGATCGAATAAAGAAGGTAGAAGATGAATGAATGAATGAATGAATGAATGAATGAAAAATATCAATTAATCAATTAAATCTCTGTAATTGTTTTTTTTTTTTTACAGCTTGCTCAGGAAGTTTTATTATAGGAGGGCATGAAGTCAAAAACCCTAAACCATGGATGGTGTCGGTCCAAGCTGAGAATTCCCACATTTGTGGAGGAACTCTTATTCATAAGCACTGGGTTCTGACGGCTGCGCACTGCAAACTGTATGTATCTTCCAGTGCATTCTTTTAATGGATTACATCACTGCTTAAAAAAAGGGTTCTTTAATTCAGTTTTTAAATCATTTTTATTTTTTAGGGTAAAAAGTGTTAATAATGAAAAGTTCTTTCTTTCGGACATGTTCTTGCGTTTTCACGTCTCTTTTCAGCTTTCTTTTGATACTTAAATATTCTTCACATTTACACTGTAGAATACACTGGAAAAAAATACACTTCCTGTTTATTGTTGTTTATTCAATCGTTTAAGCGTGGTTCACTTTTTAGTGAATATGTTCTTCTAAAATATCTTTGATATTTATGTTTTTTCCCTCCTCTTTTTTGTAAACAATTTCTTATACATTTATACCTGTTATTGATTAGATATTGACTAGGTTCTCTAGGATATTTTTTTCCTTGGATGGAATGAAGTTTATTTAAAGTCAATGTTTACGGGTTTCACAGCTTAAACACAAAAGCAAATTGTTCTTTATGCATAACCATTTTAGAACACTTGATGAAATAGTTAAACAAACGAAATAATTTCAAATTAAATGGACATTAAAAGAAAAAGAAATAACATAAAAGGAAAAGTATTACCATGTTTAATACAATACATTTTTAGCAGCAAACCGTCTAATGAAATGTGTACCCATAATTCCCATAAAAAGTAAACAAAATAAACTTTCTTTGATCTAAAACAATCAATATAGCTGATTTACCAAGAGGTTTCTTTTTACTGCAGAACTCTTGTCCAAGTCATGTGATTGTCATTATTGTTAAATAATACATTCATTCTTATATTTAACATGACTCGTTTGCATGTTTTTTCAGCAACACAGTCAAATTCGCAGCACCCAAAATGTGCCTTTCGAGCTGCTATTTGTAATACTCACTCACTCATCTTCTACCGCTTTATCCGATCTTCCCTCGGGTCACGGGGAATCTGTGTCTATCTCAGGCGTCTATGGGCATTAAGGCAGGATACACCCTGGATGGAATGCCAACCCATCACAGGGAACACACACCCACACACACACACTAGGGACAATTTTCCAAGGTGCCAATCAACCTCGGGGTCATGTTTTCGGGGTGCCAATCAACCTCGGGGTCATGCATGTTTTTGGACCGGGGGAAACCGGAGAACCCGGAGAAAAACCTCCTGAGGCACGGGGAGAACATACAAACTCCACACACACATGGCCGAGACGGGAATCGAACCCGGACCCTGGCGGTGTGAGGCGAACGTGCTAAGCACTAAGCCACCGTGCGCCCCTATTTGTAATATATATTTGCAAAATAAATCAAAGATATAAAAAGAGTGAAATAATAAAATGCACATTATACCTCATTTAACCGCATTGCAAATTTCGTTTCAGTACCACCAAATCGAAACCACTGACGGTGCTTGTAGGTGCTCAGTCTTTGTCGAAGGATAAAAAAGCATGGCGGGTGAAAGTCCAGAGCTTTTACGTCCCTGAAACGTTCAGTGTTAAAACAAAGGTTGACGACATTATGCTCCTGAAGGTAAAGAGCATTACTGCAATTAAGAAACGGCCCCAATTCTACATGAGGCGCAGATTTTGTTACTATTTTTTTCCAGCTCGAAGACAATATCCACTTCCAGAAAAACAAAGTCGAAGTGAAGACGATTCCCAAATCGGGCATCCAAATCCCGAACAGGGACGAAATGTGAAGTGATGGGTTGGGGAGCCACTCGGGAAGATTCACTTAAAGCCAGTGACACCTTGCAAGAGTTGGAGGTGACGGTTGTGGACCGCGAGTTGTGCAACTGCTTCTACAACGGCAAACCTGCCATCACCGAAGATATGCTGTGTGCAAGGAACAAGCAAGGGAAGAAAGATGCATGCTGGGTAAATATCAAGTTGTCCCATTATTAGGCCGAATGCTTTCATCAGCGATCAAAAAAAAAAATCAACACAAACAAATATTATGGACAGAACAATGACTTCTTGAATACAATGTTTGCATGTCCTTATAGGCGGGTCACGGTGGTTTAGTGGTAAGAACGTTTGCCTCACACCGCTAGGGTCCGGGTTCGATTCCCAGTCTCGGCCATATGTGTGTGTGGAGTTTGCATGTTCTCCCCGTACCTCAGGGGGTTTTTCTCCGGGTTCTCCGGTTTCCTCCCGGTCCAAAAACATGCACATTGGCACCTTGGAAAATTGTCCCTAGTGTATGAATGTGTGTGTGAATGTGAGTGTGTGTCCTGCGATGGGTTGGCATTCCATCCAGGGTGTATCCTGCCTTAATGCCCATAGACGACTGAGATAGGCACAGACTCCCCGTGACCCGAGGGAAGATCGGATAAAGCGATAGAAGATGAATGAATGAATCAATGAATGAATGTCCTTATAGCAAATATAGCAACAAAAAAAGGGCGTATTTGAACATAAGGAACCTGTATTAATGTATAGGTTTATAGATTTAAGAATAAATAGGCTCAAGTGATTAAAAATGACTGTATAGTGGTTTGTGTTTCACACATGGGGTTTATTTAAGTGAGTACAAACATGCCATACAACATCCCCAAAGAGTGACTCGTGCCTGGCTGTATTTTCAGGGCGATTCAGGCGGACCTCTGCAGTGTAAGAAAGATATTGTGGGTGTGGTGTCTGGAGGGAATGGCTGTGGCGATCCCAAGAAGCCTGGCGTCTACACTCTTCTCTCCAAGAGGCACGTTCTGTGGATCAACAGCAAACTTAAAAAGCATATCAACAACACAGACGTTTCAAAACATGACGTCCTTTAACGCTTGCGGTACGCAGCGTTGTATACGGTAAACATTTGGTACTATATACACCTTTAATATTCACTTGTCCTTTACATTTACATTTACAGTACTTAGCAGACGCCCTTATCCAAGGCGACGTACAAGTAGTGCTTTAGGTCTCCATCTAAGGATAAATGCGTTCATGTAGGATAGATACAAACTTAAGTACATAATGAGCATAGTTGTTCCTTTACTTACAGTACTGTTTGATTTGATTTAATCTTCTATTTCACACATACAGCAAAAAAAATGAATAAAAAATAAAGCAGTTATCTTGAAATATACTTTGCCAGGAAAGACTTGTCTTGAAAAATGCCTTTTTTTTTGGTTGTGATTGTTTTTCTCAGCAACTTTATGCTTTTTTTTAAACATTTTTTAATGTATATTTAAGTGGATACGTAAGAATTAAAATATTAAATATTAAATATAAAAAAAAAAAAGAATCAGACATGTGGAGATGTGTTTTTCTTTCCATTTAAAGCATCACACAGTGTCATTCATTCATTCATCTTCTACCCCTATATCAGTTCACGGGGAGTCTGCGCCTATCTCAGGCGTCTATGGTAATTAAGGCAGGACATACACACACACACACACACACATTCACAATCACACACATTCATACACTAGGGACAATTGAAAGGTGCCAATCAACCTACCGTGCATGTTTTTGGACCAGGGAGGAAACCGGAGAACCCGGAAAAAAAACTACCGCTTTATCCGATCTTCCCTCGGGTCACGGGGAGTCTGTGCCTATCTCAGCCGTCTATGGGCATTAAGGCAGGATACACCCTGGATGGAATGCCAGGGCACACACATTCACACTCACATTCATACACTAGGGACAATTTTCCAAGGTGCCAATCAACCTACCGTGCATGTTTGTGGACCGAGAGGAAACCAGAGAAAAACCCCCTGAGGCACGGGGAGAACATGCAAACTCCACACACACACGGCCGAGACGGGAATCGAACCCGGAGTGAGGCATGAGGTGTGAGGCGAACGTGCTAACCACTAAGCCACCGTGCCCCTATAAATATATATACTCTACTCTAGAATAAAGTCAATAAAATGCATTTAAAAATATGATGTTTGTGTAATTACGAATGTAAACTTTTCAGTCCAGAATACTTTCCTGTGCCAAAAGCCTGAAACATTACTGTTTAAATGTGACAAAATCACATTGTAATTGTATGTTTGTTCTTACTGAAAATGTCATCAAATTAATGATTCCAAATCTCGCCACGCAAGTTGTGTGGCACGAGCAGTCACTATAGAAACAATAAATAAATAAATAAATATTTGAGTTGCAGCTCCATCACAGTCGAACGAGGTTTTTTTTTTTATACACTGACTTTAGAAAAGCCTTTAGAACAGCTAGTGGAGCGTAACAGGTTTGTTTGTTGAGGGTTTACACTCTGGTGCATTCTGACAACACCTTCACCGAAATGTCTGCTCATGTCCAAACATAAACAAGCCAAAACCTCCTGCTGACAGCACATGGACAATTTCTGTCACCCGCAGAGCAGCGGAAAGCAGGAGCAACCTTTAAAAGTGACAAATTCTGCGAAATTCTTCCACTTGGCTGAAAGCAATAAAAAGGCGCCGAAAGAAGAAAAATCATTTGGCAGGAAAATGTACCTATTATTCCCTTTAATAAGATTTCATGACACTTTCATTTTCTGTTTTCTGTGTGCAGCAGAAGTGAAATGTATCATAATGAATATGAGGGGCGTGATATGAATATGAGAATGGAGCAAAGGAAATCCATTGAATATAATATATATTTAAATATGTATATATAGATATATATATATATATATATATATATATATCATATTATATATATATATATATCATATTACACACCACACACACAAACATTTGTATTATGCTCCATCAGTTAAAGTACGATGGACACAATAGGTTTCAGGCTGATTCTTCTCTTTTGGCCAATTGTACGTTCTCCTCTAGTGTTTGTTGCTGTATCACTTAAGGCAGGCGGGTCCAAAGCTCGGCCTGGGGGTCCACAGGGGGTCCCTGTGTTCAAATTCCCACAGCCTCAGTCATAATATCAACAATATGCGGCCCGCCAGCACTGTGGACCACAGGATATAACCGGAACGCACAAAAAAAGTTATTTTATATTTCACCAGAAGAGGTCAGCAGACCTGCGGCCCCACTCTCGCTTAACAAAATCAGCAAAGAAGGAGGCAAAGCTATAAAACTCCACTGCATTATTCACTAACCTAGATTTGTTTAATCTTCCTCACATTTTATTTTCCAGACTATTTGTTGCATTGTTGGAGGAAAATGAGTTTGCACGTGGTGACATAAGCTATCACTGCACTGTTAGGTGGCTCAGCCTTGGCAAGGTATTGAAAAGTGTCTGGGACCTGAGAGACCAGATTCAGGATTTTTGTGTTAAGAAAGGTCATGACGTCCCAGAACTTTCAGATAAAGACTGGGTGGCAGACCTCGGATTCGCTGTGGATGTCAAACTGCAGCGCAAGGGCCTTTTTGTGGATGATGCACCAAGTGAAGTTCAGATGGAACTCATTGGTCTGCAGTCTGACACACCTCTGGCAGATCACTTCAGGTCAGTCTCAATGGACTTTTACTCCTCCCTCAATGAGGAGAACTTTCCACACCTGAGGAGACTTGATCAGAGGATCCTAGACCTGTTTGGATCTACCTATCATTGTGAACAGACATTCTCAGTTATGAAGTTCGACAAATCCAAAGACAGATCCTGCATGACTGATGTCCACCTCTCAGCTGTCCTTCGCATCGCCACTTCAGGCATTCCGCCAGATTTCAATGCCCTTGTTCAAGCCCAGAATAGACTGGATTCTTCTCAGTGGAGATTAACAAGTTACAAATAAATTGTATTAATTCAATAATCGAGGCAGGGGGTGTAGCTCAGTGGTCTAAGGCGCTGGGTTGCTGATCGGAAGATCCGGGTTCGAGCCCCGGTATGGCCAAGCTGCCGCCCTTGGGTCCTTGAGCAAGACCCTTAACCCTCTGTGCTCCAGGGGCGCCGTATCATTGCCGACCCTGCGCTCTGACCACAACTACCAACATCAAGCTGGGATATGCGAAGAAAATAATTTCACTGTGCTGTAATGTATATGTGACCGATAAAGGATATTATTATATTTTATAATTGTTTTTGTTTTCTTATTTAACCTATACACCACAATTTCACATAACCTAATATATTTACAGAGTGCTTTATGTGTGAGTGATTTTCAGTACCAGCGATTCAAAACATTTAATTTAAATTATTTTACAATGAAAGAAAGTTGGTGGCCCTCTGGCACAATTCAGGTTTCTCATGTGGCCCCTGATAAAAATGAATTGCCCATCCCTGGCTTTGCCCCCCCCCCACACACACACACACACACATTTTTACCTCACCAAAAAGGAAATTGAGGATGAGAAAGAGTTTAACAAAAAAGAGGAGGAATGGTGAAAGCTCTCATCGACCAACCCACCCCCCCCATGTTAATCACAATTTCAACACGAACAAGTGCACCTCAGTGAATGAGTACACCCGAGTGAATGAGTGCACCTGAATGAATGTCAGGATTCACCTGAGCTGAAGTTTGAGTGGCATGGCAAAGGCTGTGTATACTTTTGTACATGTGATTTATATTGTTGTTGTTGTTGTTGTTTTTCCTCAAAATTCACCTTGTCTTTCACAATGGGGCATTGGGGCATTTTGAGGATAATAAGAATTGAATCAGAGGGACCAATGAGACTCCTTAGAAGAATGGAATATACATTACAGCACAGTGAAATTCATTCTCTATATATCCCAGCTTGCTTTTGGAAGGTCAGAGCGTAGGGTCAGCCATGATACGTTGCCCTTGGAGCACAGAAGGTTAAGGGCCTTGCTCGAAGACCCAAGAGTGGCCACTTGGCGATACCGGGGCTCGAACCCACTGACCTTTCAATCAGTAGCCCAGCCCCGTAACCACTGAACTACACCCCACTCCCCCCCAGACATGTGGATAAAACCAAGTAAAAACTGGTATTGCATAAAGAATCCTTCTGGTTGGAAAATGCCATCATTATCACTCTGTTCTCGCTCACTCCAAAGAAAACTATCCATTAAAGTGTGTGAGTACTAAAAGCACATGCCCCCTAAAAGTAAGTTTCTCTGATATATTATTAAAAGTGCAGTTCCCTATATTTATTCAGAACAATATTGCATTGCACTAGCCCTTGCATAGTAAAGGACTTTAATCATGCATAGTAAAGGACTTTAATCCTAAGTAAGGTCTCCGCTCCAAGGTCTTTCCTGTACCGTTGTGCTCCTGTGATCTTGATGGTCTTTAGCAGTTGTCATATAAAGATGGATGGCTTCCAGTGTCCTTTTAAGTGCCCTTTATCGGAGGGTTTTATTAAAAAAAAACGAAAGAGAAGCACAGAGAAATTGAGAGAGGGGGGGGGCTGAAATGTTAGTGAGGTGGTAGGTGGAGAGAGGAAGTACGGGAGGTGGCAGCTCAGTAGTTTGATTGGATTGGAAGATCTCAGGTTCAAACCCCAACACCACTAAATTGTCACTAATGGGCCCTTGAGTAAGGCCCTTAACCCTCAATTGCTCAGCTGTAAATAAATCACTCGGCATAAGGGCTTCTGCAAAATGCTGTACATATAATGTAAAGTGTAGTAATGTCAGGACTGCATCACCCCCTACCATATAAGCAGCAATTAATAAGCATTCGCCCCCTTCATAATGACTTTCTGCATTCAATACTGACTACAGCAAGCAAGCAACCCGTTTAATTTAACAATTTTAGCTTAATTTTATAGCCTTTGTTCCATCATATGCATTAATTCTAACTGTGTCTGCGAATACCAGTTCCATGCAGGTACAGTATGTGTAAAGCCTGTGCACTGGATGATGCTGAATTCTGGATTCTGATTGGCCAGAGGTTGCTAATTAATTCTCTCTAATAGCACCCCATCTACAAGTCACGGTGTAATTGAAAAGCACTCGTTCAAAAAGCTGCTGTTTAGAGCTTCTGTAAATAAATTAACATTGCAAATGTTGCAACAGTGTCGTGTTATAAGAAAGAAGGACTTTTAGATTCAATTCATTATTCTTCTTAAAAATCCACTCATAAACCTGTTCTCTGTTCCCCAACATTACAACGTGAAAATAGAATTCTAGAAATGTCTGTAATGTTGTTTTTTTTTATAATATGTAAAATATGACATGCAGATAAATATTTAAGCCCTTAGTGACGACATTTAAAATGTTGCTATGATGCAAACTCTATTAATTATTGCTGAGATGTTTCTACAACTTGACTGGAGAACACTTGTGTAATGGTTAGTGGTTGGACATGATTTTGAAAGGCAAAGGTCAGTTACAGATTTGGTTGAAGGTCACGTAGAGATTTGGTTGAAGGTCACGTACAGATTTGTTTGAATGTCAGGTACCAATTTGGTTGAAGCTCAGGTACCAATTTGGTTGAAGCTCAGGTACCAATTTGGTTGAAGCTCAGGTACCAATTTGGTTGAAGGTCAGGTACAGATTTGGTTGAAGGTCACATAGACATTTGGTTGAATGTCAGTGTAATGTCAGGTACAGATTTGTTTGAAGGTCAGGTCCAGATTTAGTTGAAGGTCAGGTACAGATTTGTTTGAAGGTCAGGTACAGATTTGTAGAGTGAAGGTTGGTTGAGTTGAATGTCAGGTACAGATTTGTTTGAAGATTGTGTCAGAATGTCAGGTACAGATTTGTTTGAAGGTCAGGTACAGATTTAGTTGAAGGTCAGGTACAGATTTGTTTGAAGGTCAGAAGGTCAGGTACAGATTTGTTTGAAGGTCAGGTCCAGATTTAGTTGAATGTCAGGTACAGATTTGTTTGAAGGTCAGGTACAGATTTAGTTGAAGGTCAGGTAATGTCAGGTACAGATTTGGTTGAATGTCAGGTACAGATTTGAGTTTAGTTGAAGGTCAGGTAGAGATTTGTTATAACAGATTTGGTTGAATGTCAGGTACAGATTTGGTTGAATGTCAGGTACAGATTTAGTTGAAGGTCAGGTACAGATTTGGTTGAATGTCAGGTACAGATTTGGTTGAATGTCAGGTACAGATTTAGTTGAAGGTCAGGTACAGATTTGGAAGGTCAGGTACACATTTGATGGATTGGTCACTGGGAGCCTGTACAACAGCTTCCATAATTTTTCTTGGAAGCCCACTTAGAGAACACAGTGTAAGATTCCTTCAGGTGTTTGTTAAATGCATGATCTATAGATATCTGATAACGACGTCTCATATTTAAAATGCACATTTTCACTGGTAAAAAAAAATCCATCCAAAAACATGCACGGTAGGTTGATTGGCACCTTGGAAAATTGTCCCCTAGTGTATGAATGTGTGTGTGTGTGTGTGTGTGTGTGTGTGTCCTGCGATGGGTTGGCATTCCATCCAGGGTGTTTCCTGCCTTAATGCCCATAGACGCCTGAGATAGACACAGACTCCCCGTGACCCGAGGGAAGATCGGATAAAGCGCTTAGAGATGAATGAATGAATGAATGTTTAAAATCTAGGTGATAGCAAGCAAGACTCGATGTATCCTATAACTATACAATATTTATTTGGAATTATGACTTGATTATGGCAATTAAGAAAGACAATCTTGACAATTCAGGTGAAAAATCTGTGCTGCACATAAATTAGAAAAGAAAAGAAAAGATTGTGCTTGCTTGGGTGAACATCAGGTGACTTCTGCAGGATCTTAGTTCTAATGCAAAACTGTTATTATGGCTTGTTGACATTTTACTAGCAAAAGCTGTCTTGCAGATATAAAACCTTTATATATATATATATATATATATATATATATATATATATATATATATATATATATATATTATCAGTCAAAATGTATTATTTTTTGTGTCAAACATGTCTTGGATAGAACGTTGTGTACAAACAATTGCCTTTTGATATTTCCATGTCTAAATCTCAAGACTGCTGTGCTGGTTGGGCCTAATTATATAAGCACAGCATGATGGAGCTTTTAAGTTTGAATGATATATTGCCTCTTACATTGTAATTTCTGTCCAGCTGAAAGTCAGCCCGTTCGTGAGGATATAACATACTGAATCCAGAGATAATTAAACAAGAATCTATTTTAATCGGCTTTGCATCCGAAGACCGAATCGTATCTGTACCCTGTGGAGGAAACTTTCAGCCTGTAATTTCCATCATTATAAGTAGTGAAAAAGGTAGCGGTAGTCACATCATCTTTATAATTATAGATGACATGACGGATCATACTATGTTTCTCAGTTCTAGGGCTAAAGCTGTGTAAAACTAGACATTCATTCATTCATCTTCTACCGCTTTATCCGATCTTCCCTCGGGTCACGGGGAGTCTGTGCCTATCTCAGACGTCTATGGGCATTAAGGCAGGATACACCCTGGATGGAATGCCAACCCATCACAGGACACACACACATATTCACACACATTCATACACTAGGGACAATTTTCCAAGGTGCCAATCAACCTACCGTGCATGTTTTTGGACCGGGGGGGGAAGGTAACCGGAGAACCCGGAGAAAAACCCCCTGAGACACGGGGAGAACATGCAAACCCCCTGAGACATGGGGAGAACATGCACAAACTCCACACACACATGGCCGAGACGGGAATCGAACCTGGACCGTGACGGTGTGAGGCGAACGTGCTAACCACTAAACCACCGTGCCTCCTATGAACAGACATGTATGAAAGAAAATATATTATTTATTATAATGAACATTTGAACTATTTATTAACCTTTGTTTGTAAAGTGCATTGTGAAATGTGTATTGTGAAATCAAATGAGTTTTATCTGATGGCAGCTACACTCCCACCAATCACTAGTGATTTTCAAAATGAATTCATGAACTATGCTGATCAGCTTCCAGTAAAGTGACAGTCTTGTGGATTGGTCTTATTGACTTGTACTGGTTGTACTGGTTGACTTGGACTCTTCCCATGGCCATCCAATGTTGAGTCATTGATTAATAGTTCGTACACATCCATCTTGTCTTGGATACACACCAGTAACTTTAGCCAGCTTCCAAACGTTCCTGGGCGTCGTATCGTCTTGTATTATCACTATATCATTGACCATCGCATTTCTGTTTGTCTTGTGCCACCTTTGTCTTTGTTGTAAGCTCAACGGATATTCTTTCTTCCATCTTTGCCAAAATTCGTTAGCTAAGTACTGCACTCTACGCCATCTTTTACAAAGGTAAAGGTCATCCTTCACAAAATCTCCTGGGGGGAGGAAGTATTATTGGCGATTTCATTGTCAAAGGAAGGTTGGGTGTAAGTGGCTGAGGTTCAGTAGGGTATTGAGTAGGTGCGTTCATACAGATAAGGCTGAACTGTCAAGTGTTCTGGGTGATTGATCCAGGATCGATGTCAACACACTTCTGATTGTTTGGATTTGCCTTTCCCAGACTCCCAGAAGTTGGATTCATTCATTTTCACTGCAATCGTTTAGGACTTCACAGTCTCTTGATTTGCAGCATAGCAGCTTTACAGCCCCTGAGGAAATCAGAGAACTTTTGTAACTCAGCACTGTCCTTTGGTCCGATCTTTGGCCATGATGTTAGCTTATCTCTAAAGGCTTTGGCGATTACAAATGAACTTCCATATCTCTCCTCCGGAGTGTCCCATGCAGCATACAATGCTGCATCCGTACCCAGCAACTCTCGACAGATCTTCTGGCTGATCCGCCGACATACTTTCGCAGATAATAAAGCTTTTCATTCACTGGAATGTTTTTCCTGTCTATTAGTGTCCAAAAGGACATTTTCCAATCTTTGTACTTAAGAAGACAAGAGATCGGGAGATCGACAGGCGGATCGGTGCAGTACTCTGCAGTAATGCGGTCGATGTAGCGGTCCATCGTGGTGAAGACGGACGGAGCTGAGCCAAAAGGCAAAGCTCTCAATTTACTGGTCGATCTACGTTCCTATTCTCACCTATGAGCTTTGGGTCATGACCGAAAGGGCAAGATCCTGGATACAGGCGGCCGAAATGATCTTCCACCGCAGGGTGGCTGGGCGCTCCCCTTAGAGAAAGGGTGAGAAGTTCAGTCTCTCGGGAGGAGCTCGGAGTAGATCCCCTGCTCCTCCACATCGAGAGGGGCCAGCTGGCGTGGCTCGGGCATCTATTTCGGATGCCTCCTGGGCGCCTTCCAGGGGAGGTGTTTCGGGCATGTCCCTCCGGGAAAAGGCCTTGAGGAAGACCCAGAACACGTTGGAGGGTCTCTCGACTGTCCTGGGAAAGCCTCGGTGTCCCCCCGGGGGAGCTAGAGGAAGTGGCTGGAGAGAGGGAAGTCTGTGCATCTCTGCTTAGACTGCTGCCCCTGCGACCCGGTCCCGGATAAGCGGAAGAAGATGGATGGATGGATGTACTTAAGAGGGTCTCCACTGAAAACAGCAGGCTCTGGTACTGGAAGTCAGCTTATCTAAATGGAATCTGCTAAAGCTCTAGCCACTGCAGCCGTGCCATCTCCTTGTGTAGCATTGGTTGTAGGTTGCCACCTAGTGGTCTGTGGTGGAGCAGAAAACTGTTGTAGTTTTGCAGTAGGTCGTGATGGTGTGAACAGACGTTCAGACAGACTTCCTGGCTTAAGAGCAGCCCTTCTTTGTTTAACACCGTCATGTAGGAGGTGTGAGATTTCTTCTTGCTCATACACCTGAAGTCGTGCTTTGGCAGCATTCCTTCTCTTGACAGTCTCTAGATGCTCTAGCTCTCTTCGCTTCTGTTGTAATGCCTTCAGTTTTTCGCATTTTCTCCTTCTTGTTTTGCTAACCTTTTTCAGTTTTCTAGTTCGAGATTTTCAAGCTCATTTCTTTCACGATTCATTTCCTCCATAACCTTCAGAGTGGCTTCAGTTGCAGCTAGTTCGGCTGCTACCTCTTGTTTCTTTACAGACAACTCGCTTGAACTTGAATACGTTCTCCTTGAACCCTTAGATATATGGGATGTTGTTGAGATGGACACGAACCAGCTTCACTCCAGCGATTGGCCTGTCCACTTCCTTCATCTACAAGACAGACTTGAGCCAGTTGGATAAGCCTCTGAGAAACGGCATCACATGTGTCCACTCTGTCAGGAGTTATACGACTGCTCAGCTTGTCACAGGCTTGTTTTACTTCTGCTGAAGTGTATTGGAGCTGGACAATGTGATTACGTAATCTTGCACCAACAGGTTCTTCAAGCGTCTCTTTAACTTGTATAGCAGCTCATCATTAGTTCATCATAACTTGTCTTAAAGCGGGTTTGAAGCTTAGCCACCTTAGTCAGCTTGGCCCTTTTCTGTGAGTTTCCTAACGCTTTTCCTCAAGCTCTCTTCTTTAGCAGCTTGATTTGCGCTTGGATCTTGTGGACTTGTGTCCAGAGTACATCATTAGGATTACTTGTAACTCAACTCCACAGCTCAGTATTACAGTCTTCTTGATCAGCATTACCACTATTTTAGTGTGTTTCAAACCTTGTAACTTATGACTTTAACTCAACTAAGTGATACGACGCTCTTAAATATGCTTATGGACTTAAACTGCTATAGTCTTTAAAGATAAACTGATGTGTGCCAAACACCTTAAAACAAATTTAGAAAATACACCTTTCACCATTATCAAATAAAAGACAAATAACCTTCAATACAAGGGGCACGGTGGTTTAGTAGTTAGCACGTTTGCCTCACACCTCCTGGGTCCGGGTTCAATTCCCGTCTCGGGTATGTGTGTGTGTGGTTTGCATGTTCTCCCCGTGTCTCAGGGGGTTTTTCTCCGGGTTCTCCGGTTTCCTCCCCTGTCCAAAAACATGCACGGGGGACATTTGTTAATTAAGGGTACATCAAAGTTTTAGAGGTGAAGCCTTTACTATTTCATTTTGTATTGAAATTTCATTCATTCATTCATCTTCTATTCTAATCTTTATCCGGATCTTCCCTCGGGTCACGGGGAGTCTGTGTCTATCTCAGGCGTCTATGGGCATTAAGGCAGGATACACCCTGGATGGAATGCCAACCCATCACAGGACACACACACACACACACATTCACACACACTAGGGACAATTTTCCAAGGTGCCAATCAAATCTACCAGTGCATGTTTTTGGACCGGGGGAAAAAAACCGGAGAAAAAAACTGAGGCACGGGGAGAACATGCAAACTCCACACACACACATGGCCGAGACGGGAATCGAACGAACCCGGACCCTGGAGGTGTGAGAAAAACGTGCTAACCACTAAACCACCATGCCCCACCACTCCACCTCAAATAAAAAAAAAAAGTGGGATATATTTTCTAAATTCTAAACTGAGCTGTTTCGGAATCAAATTGTTGGGGGCGGGGACTGGGGGTGCTGTGCAGGTGGCAAGTTTTTGTCAGTGTTTTAAATGTATTTAAATGTATTTATATATATATATATATATATATATATATATATATATATATATATATATATATATATATATATATATATATATATATATATATATATATATACGAAAGGTTGTTCGTTTTATATCAATTGTATAAAAAGTCAATTAATTGTAATTCCATTCTGTGGCCGCTGGGGGGGAGATTGCCAGTACCGTTCATGAGCGCACAGCTCTGTGACATCACAGTACACAATGCGCTTGCTTAAAACCCGCAGACAGAGGGTCACGACCACCAGCAGCGGTTCATATATATATATATATATATATATATATATATATATATATATATATATATATATATCAGTGAAACTGAAAGTAAACAATAACAAAACAGAAAGTGTTCGTGTCCGTTATTTGGGGATCAGGTGAGGAGTGGCCGGAGCGGGAGAGGGAACACGGAGATCTCTCGATGCCCTCTTCGATGTCAAATTCCCATCAATAGGCGGCTTCGTCCTCCAGCTCTCCATCCTTCCTGCCGCAAGGCTGTGGATACTCCCAGATAGCAGGCGCTGCGAGGGTCTGGCGGGTATTCCTCATCCTCATCCGCCGTCTCACCTGTAGTGGGAGGTCGGGGAAAGACTCATTGGCTGTTAGTCGGGAATCCAGACGTTCTCCTCCTCAACCGGCCTTTTATAGAAGCCGCCTGATTAAAGATAATGAAAATGCCACTCGGGGATGAGCTCCAGCTCCGGGTCTCGTTGAGGACGCCCCACCTCTCTCTCATCCGCGCCGGGTTGCGCTACCCTTGCGCAATCCTTCTGCCTTCCGTTGTGACGTTGAGTTCGGACCGCTTTCTCAGTAGATGGGGTGGAGGCCCATCGTGACATTATATGTATATATTCATTCATTCATCTTCTACCGCTTTATCCGATCTTCCGTCGGGTCACGGGGAGTCTGTGCCTATCTCAGGCGTCTATGGGCATTAAGGCGGGATACAACCTGGATGGAATGACACACACACACACACACACACACACATTTACACACACACCACACACACTACATATTCATTATATAGGGACAATTTTCCAAGTTGCCAATCAACCTACCGTGCATGTTTTTGGACCTAGACGGGAAACGAACCAGATATAGATTATAGATGTGGACCTAGACGGGAAACGAATCGTGTGTGTGTGTGTGTGTGTGTGTGTGTGTGTGTGTGTGTGTGTGTGTGTGTGTGTGTGCCAACAGGGAGTGCAGAGTTAAGTTTGACTGTCATGTAAGAAGAATCATGGTCCTTTTGTTTGGAAATGAGTGAGTTCATGTTGCTCATGGGACCACAACCATGGCAATAATGAACAGTAAATAAATAAATAAATAAATACACTATGTGCCATCTAAACTTTGTGCGAAATATTAATTCAACACAAAGAAACTGTATTTTGTTGAATCGAAAAAAACAAACAAACAAACACTTAATATTGACTGTCATGAAACCAGGACACCTGATCCCAAGGTTCATCTGTGTATGATTATGAGTAATGGTGATTTATATTTAAGAAGTGAACAGCCTGTGACGACGCAAGACACGTGCGTGATCTTTAGCTGTCCATCAATAATGGACTAGAAGACTTTAAGTCTCACTCTGACATATTGAGGACAGTGGTTATTTCTGTCGCAGTTCACAGACTAATAAACAGGATCCTTGGCTTTATATCAAAATGCATTTCAAAGGAGGGAGAAATTCTTCCCTGCACTGAATGGCAAATTGCCTGTAATGAAAGTGATTGTTAAAGGCACAGAGAGAGTGGTTATAAAAGTAATAGTCAGAAATGGGTTATATATTTAGCTAAATATAATATATATATATAGATATGTCCATGTTTGTGTGGAGTTTGCATGTTCTCCCCGTGCCTCAGGGGGTTTTTCTCCGGGTTCTCCGGTTTCCCTTCGGTCCAAAAACATGCACGGTAGGTTGATTGGCACCTTGGAAATTTGTCCCTAGTGTATGAATGTGTGTGTGAATGTGAGTGTGTGTCCCTGCGATAGGTTGGCATTCCATCCAGGGTGTATCCTGCCTTAATGCCCATAGACGCCTGAGATAGGCACAGGCTCCCCGTGACCCGAGGGAAGATCGGATAAAGCGGTAGAAAATGAATGGATGAATGAATGAATGTATAAAAAGTCCATTAATTGTAATTCCATTCTGTGCCACTGGGGGGAGATTGCCAGTACCGTTCATGAGCGCACATCCCTGTGACGTCACAGTACACCATGCACTTGCTTAAAAGGCCGGAATAAATGAATTTTGGGATCATTTTTTTCCTTTTGCACACACTTGTGGGAACAGCAGACAGGCAGAGGGTCACCTAGCATTCAATTCTTATAACCAGACCACCAGCAGCCATTCATACAAATCCATTACTGGTACAATCCTACATCGTACTATTAGGACTATTATTATTAAACCTCTGAAGCGAAGCCTTAACTACGCTAATTTACAAAGTTTTTGGTTTGCAATTTTCCTCGTTTTTTTTTGTATATATATATATATATATATATACGATGTGGAAAGTGGATTTCTTGCTTCCTCAGCGGATCAGCAATTGGATTAAAGAGAAACGCCTGCAGAAGTTTCGCTGGTACTGTCAGATGTGCCAAGAACAGTGCCAAGATGAAAATGGGTTTAAATGCCACTGCCTGTCTGAGTCTCATCAATGCCAGTTACTGCTGGCCTCCAAGAATCCCGAGCAGTCCGTAGACCACTTCTCCGACGAATTCCAGAACGACTTTCTGGAGCTGCTACGAAGGCGCTTTCGAACAAAGCGAGTTCACTGCGACATCATCTACAAGGAGTACATCGGCAGTGAGGAACACATTCCTATCAACTGCACTAGGTGGGAGACGCTCACAGACTTCGCCAAATGGCTGGGAAGGGAAGGTTTGTGTAAAGTGGACAAGACTCCCAAAGGCTGGTACATGCAGTGCATCGATGGTGATCCAGAAGTTGTCTGCAGTCAGGAAGTGCTGAAGGGGAAGAAGAAGGAAGTGGTCGACGCCGAGCAAAGCGGCGAGTTTATTGAGGAACGAGTGCGAGAGTGCAAAGAGGAAGAGAAGGTGCCGTTGTTGACTGAACTGGAGAGGGAGAACGAGGAAGAGAACGTCGGTTCCATATTTGGCTGGTGTTTCTGGATGTGCGAGCTCTGCTAAACCAAACAGATTTGACCCAGGAGGCTGGGAGGGATATCATACTGGGGGGTGTATAGGACAAATACATGGCTACTGTAAAGCTGATCCACTCAGGGGACAAACCCAACCTCGGCCAGCTGGAGACGGTGATCCCAGAACCGGATATGATGGAACTGTTTTACAGCTGCGCCCAAAACACACGAGGAGGCTTGTTTTTTTTTTTTGGAAATGTTCTAATTTTAACAATTCAGAGAGAGAACCTTAAAAGAAAATATTTGAATGTATTTAAAACATTAAATAGAATGAAAAACTTATTTTACTGATGTTACATGTTGATGTTTTTACTTTTTCACACATACATTTGTTTGTGTGTGTAAACGGTATTTGTATTTTCTACTTCTTTGATTTTAAACCATCCTCATTATTTTAGTTGTAACTATTTGGGGATGTGATACATTTTCTTTTCAATAAATTTTTGTCATTGTGTGGATTTGTTGTTCATTTATTTATTTCATTCATTCATTCATTCATCTTCTAGCGCTTTATCCGATCTTCCCTCGGGTCACGGGGAGTCTGTGCCTATCCCAGGCGTCTATGGGCATTAAGGCAGGATACACCCTGGATGGAATGCCAACCCATCGCAGGACAGAACATCACACACACACACACACACACACACACACACACACACACACACACACACACACACACAAAATACACACACACACACACACTAACAAATATACTAGGGACAATTTTCCAAGGTGCCAATCAACCTACCATGCATGTTTTTGGACCGGGGGAGGAAACCGGGAGAACCCGGAGAAAAACCCCCTGAGGCACGGGGAGAACATGCGCAAACTCCACACACACATGGCCGAGACGGGAATCGCACCCGGACCCTGGCGGTGTGAGGCGAACGTGCTAACCACTAAGCCACCGTGTCCCTGGCATTTATTTATTTATTTATTATTATTATTTATATATTTAAGTATGTAGGTCATTCTGGATAATTGCTTGTCTACCAAAATCCCAGCCATTAGGTTTACACAAGCCAGTGCATTCCTGTACCAATCCCAGATTAAACGGTGTACAGCGGAAAATGTGCCAAACCAAATATGTGGATCTTAACCGCTGTGGCGCCCCCTAAAGGGATTCATCCGAAAGATAATAGATTTCCCCAGTTATTAAAGTTTTTCATGCTCACAAAATCTTTCAAAAAATTATATATATATATATATATATATATATATATATATATATATATATATATATATCTGTACATTATTGCATTACAGCATTCGCATATCCACATTGCGGCGCACTTCGAGCGCGCACACACACACACACACACACACACACACACACACAGACTTGACTATATCTAATGCGTATGCATTATTCTACAGAAAGCGATATAAATACGAGTAAAGGGGAAAAAAACATAAAACCCAGAACATTGAAATCCAGTATGTACATTTGACCGTCAGTATAAATGAGAAATACACTCCCTTATTCCCCATACACACTAAAGTGTTTCCGTTTCCCAAACCATCTGGTAAATATGCATACTCGATGTTTACTCTTGTTTACTCGTTTGTATTAACCCTTTGAAGATAGGAACCACTTCAGTTGACCCTTTTCCATTTATCTTCCTTTTTTTTAATACAGCCACATGGGTAGTTTTCCTTCACCACAAACAGAGAGAGAGAGAGAGAGAGAGAGAGAGAGAGAGAGAGAGAGAGAGAGAGAGCGTGCATTGGGTCCCCACACCATCAAAAGCAGGTGTCCCCTACCTGTTGTTAAGGGCCACTCCAACACGCATGCGCATTCCACCTTTTTTTGTTCCATTCCTGCTTCTTTATATATATAGCACTTCTTTATTATAGCACTAACATGTCAGACAGACTAATAGCAAGTGCACAAGACAATATCAACAACAACAACAACAACAACAAAATAATAATAACCACTTGAATTGCAATACTAATAAGGGTTTTATAAGTAAACACGAAACAATTCGGAAGGGGCACGGTGGCGTAGTGGTTAGCACGTTCGCCTCACACCGCCAGGGTCCGGGTTCGATTCCCGTCTCGGCCATGTGTGGTGTGGAGTTTGCATGTTCTCCCCGTGTGTCTCAGGGGTTTTTTTCTTTTTCTCCGGGTTCTCCGGTTTCC
>JACRUU010000024.1:12753527-12766027 GCA_030449085.1 Kryptopterus vitreolus
ATATATATATATATATAGTATATAGTATATATCATATAGTGGGTGTGTGTGTACATATACATACATACATACATACATACACACACATTGTATTTCTATAGTGCTTTACATTGTATAAAATCAGCTTTACAGAATGTAAAACTTACTGAACAAATGGTGACCATTGATTGTTGTGACCAACCTTGAACAGTCATTGGTCGTTGTCAGTCGAAGGTGATTACTGGTTGGTTGACTGGTTGGTTGAACAAATGGTTTAGCAATGATGTTTGTTGGTACCAGCAGGACCACTTATTGTGTTTTAGAGGTGATTACTGTAGGGCGGCCACTATTCCTTGAGTAAGTCTAGTTATTCACTTGTTTGGCACTATGTTTCCCACTCCATTATCACTGACGCATCACCCGGGTAAGGCTGGAGTGCTGTGGTAACACACAATTCTATAGAATGAAAACGTGGAGGAACATTTTTGGATCACTACAATCTAAAGCATAAAGAAAATGCAGTGCCGAGATTTTTCAAATTATTTTTATTTATCTGTTCACTGAAAGGGGGCACGATGGCTTAGTGGTTAGCACGTTCGCCTCACACCGCCAGGGTCTGGGTTTGATTCCCGTCTCGGCCATGTGTGTGTGGAGTTTGCATGTTCTCCCCAGCCTCAGGGGGTTTTTTCCTCCTGGTCCAAAAACATGCACGGTAGGTTGATTGGCCCCTTGGAAAATTGTCCCTAGTGTATGAATGTGTGTGTGTGTTTTGTGTGTGTGTGCCCTGTGATGGGTTGGCATTCCATCCAGGGTGTATCCTGCCTTAATGCCCATAGACGCCTGAGATAGACACAGACTCCCCGTGACCCGAGAGAAGATCGGATATAGCGGTAGAAGATGAAGATGAATGAATGAATTAATCTGTTCACATTACAGGTTTTGGATCTCGGATTGGATAATTTTTTTTTCCGGCCCCGGTAAAAAAAAAAAGGGGGAGGACACCTATAACTTCCATTTGTAAGAAGAAAAGTTACAGTAAGGAAACGCTCCCATACATCTGGTCTGAGAAATGAGCTAGGCATTTTTAAAGTTCTGCTCCTCTGCTCTTGCCGCTGTTGCTGACGGATTAACACGATTAACGTTCAAGTGAACACATGAATTCCCTAATTGTAGTTATTTTTAGGTAATTTAATTAAAAAGCAGGAGGAAAATAATAGTTTTCAAAACGCTGACAGGAATTCACGATTGTTGCTGCAGCGGAAACCCAAAACGCCAACCAAGAAACTCAAACACCTCAACCGCCACCATCTAGTGTTTGGGAATAGTCACTGCAGAGCGAACGCAGAAGTATAAAATGCTCACGACGGCGTCGGCTACGTTGCGTTTGGCGTTCACTCCACACAGAAGTAAAAACCCCTGCGTTCACATCATGCTACGTTCTCACGCTATTGCTATTTTTTTTAAATAGTTATTATTTTGTAGTTGAGTATTGTGTGAAGCGTGATCTCAATTCCCCTGAAGAAAAATCGCGTTTTAGCAAAGGACCGCGCAGCCTTAACGATGAGGCTGTTTAATGTTAGCCGCTACCGCCGAGTGCTCAGCAATCACATCAGTTTGAAACTAAAACGATCTCTATGAGCGTGAAAGTTTACTTCGTGCTGTGGACACTTTTGACTTTAATAAATGTGTGTGAAAATGTATCCCGCTTATCTGAACGCGGCTGCGATGCGAAACACAATGGACGGATACCGATACAGCAGTGCTTTGACGGCTAAACACAAACACACCGTGCTAACGGACAGAATAATTACCTCCAATGCGCTTTGAAGAATGTTTATTTTAGCGGATTGTTTGCATTAGCAATGAGGAAATCTTCATTACCGGCAATTACCGAAGCCGCGTGAGTGTACGGATAGTTTCATTACACTTAATGATGCTAACAAAAAGCTTTACTATAAGGAAGTTATACAATTTATATGCAAATTGGGTTTATATTTAGTTAATTGCAAAATATATTCCCAATTAGACTGTGTAGTTAAACGAATAAACATGCCACCATGTTACGAAACTGTTCATTACGCCCAAGGGCAACACTAGGAATTTTCAGTCCCGGCTACAGGTCAGTGCCGTGGCCCCGAAAAATTTCCATTCCCTGGAGTCCCTATAACCTCTGTGTTTAGTCAGGGTCCTTGGAAACATGTCACTGATTCACAAATCTCTTTAAAGAATCATACATAATGTTTTATTTTTATTCTGATAAACATATTGCATTTTGAAAAAGTATGTATTAGTATACCACATGCACAGGCATGTGAAAGTGAAAGGACGACATTTTTCTAATTTTTAGCTTTCGCCTATCATGACATCAAATCACCAGGTCTTGGGATCAGTTAAATCTCATATGCATGGCGTGTTACTTAACACCATGTGTCTATTTGTTTTTACAAAAAATGTACTGCACTGGTAAAGCCACGTGTGTGGGCGAAAAGCACCTTAAGATTCGGTAGCTTTAACATGAAGTAACTCATGTAATCACGACTCTGTGCCTCACATCATTGTGGAATTTTGGCTTGCTGTTGTTTACAGTGTCGCACACCAGTCCGTCGACGTTTATGGGCATTTGTTTATGTACAGCTCTCTTAAGGTCCTGCCAAAGCGTTTCTGTCAGGATGCGGTCTAGACTTTGACACAGTGATTCAGTTTGTTTCATCGGTTCTGGTACGGATTTGCTGGGGTGCGTGCCATCATTGTTCTTGTTGCACGGCTCAGTTTTCGGCCAAGCTTTAGCATGACAGACAGATGGCCTCACCATTGCCTTTCGAACGCTTTCGCAGCCGCCCAGGTCCCGTGTGTGCAACAAAACAAAAACAAACCCAATTCGTTCCTTAAGAGTTGGTATGGGATGTTTGTGCTGATATGCGATGTTTAGTTGTTGCCAAATGTCGGACTGGGCATTGTGGCTAAACCAACGGGCATTGTTCAAGGAGTGTTTTAGAGAGAGGAATCCTTGTTTATTCGTTCATTCATTCATCTTCTACCGCTTTATCCGATCTTCCCTCGGGTCACGAGGAGTCTGTGCCTATCTCAGGCGTCTATGGGCATTAAAGCAGGATACACCCTGGATGGAATGCCAACCCATCACACACACACACACACACTCACACACACACTCACACACTAGGGACAATTTTCCAAGGTGCCAATCAACCTACCGTGCATGTTTTTGGACCGGGAGGAAACCGGAGAAAAACCCCCTGAGGCACGGGGAGAACATGCAAACTCCACACACGCATGGCCGAGACGGGAATCGAACCCGGACCCTGGTGGTGTGAGGCGAACGTGCTACCCACTACGCCACATGGAATCCTCGTTTAGTCTTTTTCTAATTGTGCTGTCATGACCGTTCACTCTGGCCTGTATACTGTGAGAAACAGAATTGCCTTTATTTATCACATGTACATTACAGCACAGTGAAATTGTTTCTTCACATATCCCAGCTTGTTTCAGGAGCGCAGGGTCGCTTTATTTATTTGATTACAAAAATTCATCGAGGCAAATGAATGTGCAGAGCAGGTAGTGGAGCACTTTTTTAAATACATGGATTTAGTTCGTGGAAAATAACAAGCAGCTGTTCTGGAGTCAGGAATACCACATCACTATACTGTGCAAGATTTAATAAATAAGTACATAAGTGAGAATAATAATGATTTCGTTTCCTCTGACTTGCTTTACTCCACGACACTGCAGAGAAACTTTTTGAACGTGCTGTAATTTGTATTTTGATGCACTATCGCAATACACTAAATGGGTTTAGTTTTCACTGATATACCTTGTATGTAATTTCAGGCAATAAAATGCAGGTTATTTTTTTTTTATAAAAAAAAAAAAATAAAAAAAAATAATATATATATATATATATATATATATATATATATATATATCTATATATATATATATATATATATATATATATATGATATATATAGACTATATATATATATAAGTACTTTATTTTTGCTCTTAAAAAAAAATCTTGTTTTCTTTATTAATCTGATTATCCGGTGGAATAATTATTAGCATACTCAACAGAGAGCAACAGCCCTACTTTAGAGTTTTAAATGCATTGTATTTGATTATTGTTATTCAAAAAAATTAAATGTTATTGTTATGATGTATCACAGTAATTTTATTTTATATAAAGAAATGAGCTACGCTGAATGCTAATGTCTGTTGCAGTACTTGATTTTTTTGGATGCCAGAATGCCAATAAACAATCTTGGTATTTATTTTCCAGATCTGTCTGGACTTGTGAGAATCTGCATGGACTAACATGAAAAGCCTAAAAGCAAAGTTCAGGAAAACCGATGTAAGTATAGTGTGTGTGTGTGTGTGTGTGTGTGTGTGTGTGTGTGTGTGTGTGTGTGTGTGTACGTGCACTCGCACATCAGTTATACTAAGCAGGCAGTCGGTAACGCAGTGAAGTTCTTTTTATATTTTAAAGCATTTGGATGACTTTGAGTTTGTGGGAATCTCAATATCTGCTGGACCTCTGAATGTGTAATCAGATGGAATTTCAGTTTTTGCTTGTTTTGACAAGGCCGAAAGAAAGCACACCCCCCCTAATACACGCCTGTTAGGAAATGTTCTTTTTTTGGGTAAAGGGATTCCTATTAGTTGTTTGGATGGGTAAATATAAGGGATGCACTTGACTTGACTTTTTTTTTTTTCCTCCCATTTTATTTTTCTTTGGGAATTCTACCTTGTTGTTGTTGTTTTTTTTTTTTTTAAGTTAGTCACACAAACACACAATTTGTAAATTTGTAGACTTTTTTCAGGATGGAACACTTAAAGCTAGCACTTGGTGTGAAGTGGCAGCTCGGCATTTAAAGAAGTCATGGGTTCAAATCCCAGCACCACCACTATTGGGGCTCTAAACAAGACCCCTAACTCTCAACTGCTTCGTTTTTTTATAAAGAATATAATTGTCATTCTGGGGCACGGTGGCGTAGTGGTTAGCACGTTCGCCTCACACCGCCAGGATCCGGGTTCGATTCCCGTCTCGGACATGTGTGTGTGGAGTTTGCATGTTCTCCCCGTGCCTCAGGGGTTTTTTCTCCGGGTTCTCCGGTTTCCCCCCGGTCCAAAAACATGCATGATGGGTTGATTGGCACCTTGGAAAATTGTCCCTAGTGTATGAATGTGTGTGTGAATGTGTGTGTGTGTGTGCCCTGCGATGGGTTGGCATTCCATCCAGGGTGTATCCTGCCTTAATGCCCATAGACGCCTGAGATAGGCACAGACTCCCCATGACCCGATGGAAGATCGGATAAAGCGGTAAACGGCGCACCCTGGAGCACAGAGGGTTAACGGTCTTGCTCAAAGACCCAAGGGCGGCAGTTTGGCCATACCGGGGCTCGAACCCGGATCTTCCGATCAGCAGCCCAGCGCCCTTTACACTTTATTACTTTATTACACAATTCCATGTGTTCATTCATAGTTTTCATGCCTTCAGTGAGAATCTACAATGTAAATAATCATGAAAATAAAGAAATCCAATAAAGAAGGCGTTTTGATTGGTATTATATAATCCACCCTTACATTGTCTCATTTAGACATCTGATCAGATTTGGGGTTAAGGGCCTTGCTCGGGGCCCCAGGAGTGGATATGTGGTGTGGCTAGGTGTTGAACTCACGACCTTCAGATCCAACCTTTTAACCACTGAGCAATTTAGCGATTTATTTATGCCTTTATGATCGCAGTATAAACTGTGAGGCTTTCATTTGAATGTAGCCTGGGCAAATATTTACATTCTGTTCTGTTGTTGAACGAAATGTTAACTTAAAATGCCGCCCCGGCGCTTCCGTTGAACCGAAGTCTTTGTGAAATACAGTGTGTTTATGGAGTTAATTGATGATTATTTATTTTGATATAAAAATGTCATCTTGACACGTGCCTAAATGAATAAATAGGAATCGGACACTTGTTTATCAGGATGGAAAAAATGCTTCTGTGGCTTTCTTTTACAAAAAAAATAATAGAGTAAATACTTGCTTCCTGTTACTTAAATAACCCAAGACTGTGTGTGTGTGTGTGTGTGTGTGTGTGTGTGTGTGTGTTTGTTTGCGTGTGTGTGCGTGCAACATAAGGAATTTTTTTTTCCCGTCCAACAAAAGGCAGAGCCGAATCTAAAGGGAAGTGACTTGTTTCCAGCACGGGTGATTCATTCGTTATTCCAGTGACCGTAATAACGCGTCATCTCACACACACACACACACACACACACACACACCACAGTGGCTTTAGGAGATATGCTGGGCCCACAATTAAACGCGTAATAATGTTTGTCTTGGCCTGCCGGGCCGTCGATGTTTCAGACGTGGTCACAGTGTAAGGATTGGAGAGACTCTCTGTATGTGATTATCAAACCACAGCATTCTATAAAATGTTAAGCCTGGAACAGAAACAGCCTCTGGCCTTATCAATGTGGCTCAGACATGCAACTAAAGAAACATTCGCTCACATTCAGTGTTCGTTCCATCCTTCCTGGTGCTTATCTAGGGAACACCTAGGATGCGAAGGGAAGTGCACCCTTGACAGGACGCCAGATCGTTGTAGGCCACTATGAACATATATGTATGTATGTGTGTATATATATATATATATATATATATATATATATATATATATATATATATATATATATATATATATATATATATATATATATATATTATATAATATATATATATGCTATATATCATCATCATTCATTCATCTTCTTGGATGCCATCATCCACTTTATCCGATCTTCCCTCGGGTCACGGGGAGTCTGTGCCTATCTCATGGCGTCTATGGGCATTAAGGCAGGATACACCCCTGGATGGAATGCCAACCCATCACAGGACACACACATTCATACACTAGGGACAATTTTCCAAGGTGCCAATCAACATACCATGCATGTTTTTTTTTTTTTTTTTTTGACCGGGGGGAAACCACCGGAGAAAAACCTGGAGAAAAACCCCCTGAGGCACGGGGAGAACATGTTGCAAAGGAGGTGTGAGGCAAATATATATATGTTATATATATATATATAGATATATATATATATATATATATATATATATAGATATAGATATAGATAGATAGATAGATAGATAGATAGATCTTGTCACTGCAGCAGAAACTCAAAACACCAAATCTCAAACACCACACCAGCGCCAACTAGTGTTTGGGAATAATCACTGCAGAGCGACGCAGAAGTATAAGCGCTCACGACAGCATTGGCTTCATGCGTAGGCTACAGCCTCCCTGCATTCACATCATACTACGTTCTCACGCTATTGCTGTTTATTATTTTTTTTTGTAAATAGTTATTGGTATTTATTATTAAATAGTTATTGGTACTTGAGTGCAATAATTTTTTGTTGAACAAACGAGAATTGTGTGATAGACTCTCAGATTCCCATGGTGCCAGGATCGTGCAGCCGCAATGCACTTAAACACCCACGTTTTTGTCCACGTACCTGCATGTTTTTGGAAAGAACCAGGAGAAGAACCCCTGCTGATACCAGACCTGAGTGCGAGATTGAACCTTTTAGCTGCGAGTTTATTATAGCTTTTAATTCAATTTGTTCTAATATGTAATAATCATGTTAAAGGTAACAATTTATTCCCGTAGAATTTGCGATTAATTCTAAGAAGATTTTCTTCATTTTTCAGAAGATTATCTGTAGGTGTAGATTTTCTATCAAAGCCAGCAAACCGACTTTAGCGTCATGAGGTGCATTTTTTTTTCCCCTCTGTTTCTCAGATAATTTAAGTGAAAGAAAAAGAGAAGCTGGAGAGGGAACAACTGATTAAATCTGCTATAAACATATAAAGACAGGAACTCACTTCTTCCATGGATGGTCCTGAGCATTCACTTTAATTCTCTTTATTTCTATAGCACTTTTTAACAGCGCACATTGTCACAATGTATACTAATGTAATAATGGATTTATTTCCTTTGATTTTTTTGTTTTTATTAATACGTATACAATCAATTTGTAAATAGTAACGCCATTTGTTTGTGTCACTTCTCCCAGGAGGGTGTATTTATAGAAAAACTGATTTGCACTGTCCAACCAATCAAAAGCCAGCGTTTAACAGCGTACCAACCAATGATGCTGTTCATTTTTATCGTAGTGTCACGTAGGGCCGCGAACTAACATTTTTAATAGTCGATTAATCAGACACTCCCCCCCCCCCCCTCCCCCCCCCCCCCCAATTAATCGGATTAAAAGCCTAACCTTAAGAAAAATGTCTATTTAATTTAAGATAATTGTGCATCCTGATGCTCACCCAACGTTTACAGTTTGCACAATAACACGTTAATGAAACCGGACCACTTTCACATGATGAGGAAATTCGCTCACCATCCGGATATTTCACCTTCACCTCTGACACCGGTGTGTTTTCTTCTCGCCCAGCACCGTGGTACCTCCCTGCCAGTGTTCAGCTAGTTGCAGGCTAGAGTGTTTAATGGCGTGTTTAATGAGTTTAATATAAAATGCTCGCATGCATTGGATGAATTGGAAAGCCTTTGTGTAATTCCACACTTTCGCTTGGGCTCTGCTCAAGCGAACACATCAACTGCACACGATCAACTCCGCTGCAGCAAGCAGAACTTCAACATCATCCACTGGCACGTCCACACTGATGATCCACACTCCTCCACTCTCAGCCATGGCGTGAAAAGCATCAATGTACTCAATTCCCTCACTGTCTAACAGGAGTCACCTGTCTTTAAGGGTTATTAGAACTCAACTCGAAGCTACACTTCTGTGTCCCAAGCTTCTTTTCATGGTCCTTCGAGACGGTTCGGATGGTGATGGTGCTGGAGTGGATTTTGATGGTGCTTTGAATGGATGCCATTGGTGTCGGAGTGGATATTTATGGTGTCGGAGTGGATAGTGATGGTGCCGGAGTGGATGGTGATGGTGACGGAGTGGATGTTGATGGTGATGGTGACGGAGTTGATGTTGATGGTGACGGAGTTGATGTTGATGGTGACGGAGTTGATGTTGATGGTGACGGAGTTGATGTTGATGGTGACGGAGTGGATGTTGATGGTGCCGGAGTGGATGTTGATGGTGCGGAGTGGTGATGGTGCCGGAGTGGATGTTGATGGTGACGGAGTGGATGTTGATGGTGACGGAGTGGATGTTGATGGTGCCGGAGTGGATATTTATGGTGTCAAAGTGGATGGTGATGGTGACGGAGTGGATGTTGATGGTGACGGAGTGGATATTTATGGTGTCAAAGTGGATGGTGATGGTGACGGAGTTGATGTTGATGGTGACGGAGTGGATATTTATGGTGTCAAAGTGGATGGTGATGGTGACGGAGTGGATGGTGATGGTGACGGAGTGGATGTTGATGGTGACGGAGTGGATATTTATGGTGTCAAAGTGGATGGTGATGGTGACGGAGTGGATATTTATGGTGTCGGAGTGGATGGTGATGGTGACGGAGTGGATGTTGATGGTGCCGGAGTGGATGTTGATGGTGCCGGAGTGGATGTTGATGGTGCCGGAGTGGATGTTGATGGTGACGGAGTGATGTTGATGGTGACGGAGTTGATGTTGATGGTGACGGAGTGATGTTGATGGTGACGGAGTTTATGGTGTCAAAGTGGATGGTGATGGTGACGGAGTTGATGTTGATGGTGACGGAGTGGATATTTATGGTGTCAAAGTGGATGTTGATGGTGCCGGAGTGGATGGTGATGGTGATGGTATTTGATGGTGTCGGTGCGGAGTGGATGTTGATGGTGCGGAGTGGATGTGTGATGGCGCCGGAGTGGATGTTGATGTTGCCGGATGGATGTTGTGTTGCCGGAGTGGATGTTGATGTTGCCGGAGTGGATGTTGATGTTGCCGGAGTGGATGTTGATGGTGCCGGAGTGGATGTTGATGGTGCCGGAGTGGATATTTATGGTGTCGGAGTGGATGGTGATGGTGCCGGAGTGGATGGTGATGGTGACGGAGTGGATGTTGATGGTGACGGAGTGGATATTTATGGTGTCAAAGTGGATGGTGATGGTGACGGAGTGGATTGATTTATGGTGTCGGAAGTGGATGTTGATGGTGCCGGAGTGGATGTTGATGGTGCCGGAGTGGATGTTGATGGTGCCGGAGTGGATGCTGATGTGATGCTCTGAATGGATGCCATTGGTGCCCGAGTGGATGGTGATGGTGCCGGAGTGGATATTGATGGTGACTGAGTGGATTTTGATGGTGCCGGAGTGGATTTTGATGGTGCTTTGAATGGATGTTGATGGTGCCGGAGTGGATGGTGATGGTGATTTGAATGGATGGTGATGGTGCCGGAGTGGATCAGGATGTTGCCGGAGTGGATGATGTTGCCGGAGTGGAGTGGCTATTTACGGTGCCGGAGTGGATGTTGATGGTGCCGGAGTGGATGTTGATGGTGATGGAGTGGATGGATTGATGGTGACCGGAGTGGATGTTAATGGTGCCGGAGTGGATTTTGATGGTGCTTTGAATGGATGCCATTGGTGCCGGAGTGGATGAGGATGTTGCCGGAGTGGATGTTGATGTTGCCGGAGTGGATGTTGATGTTGCCGGAGTGGATGTTGATGTTGCCGGAGTGGATGTTGATGTTGCCGGAGTGGATGTTGATGTTGCCGGAGTGGATGTTGATGTTGATGGATGCGGAGTGGATGTTGATGGTGATGGATGTGGTGCGGAGTGGATGTGATGGTGCCGGAGTGGATGTTGATGTTGCGGAGTGGATGTGATGGTTGCGGAGTGGATGTTGATGGTGCCGGAGTGGATGTTGATGTTGCCGGAGTGGATGTTGATGGTGCCGGAGTGGATGTTGATGGTGCCGGAGTGGATGTTGATGGTGCCGGAGTGGATGTTGATGTGCCGGATGGATGTTGATGTTGCTGGATGTTGATGTTGCCGTGAGTGGATGGTGCCGGAGTGGATGTTAATGGTGCCGGAGTGGATTTTGATGGTGCTTTGAATGGATGCCGTTGGTTCCGGAGTGGATGAGGATGTTGCCGGAGTGGATGTTGATGTTGCCGGAGTGGATGGTGATGGTGCCGGAGTGGATGGTGATGGTGCCGGTGTTGATGTTGATGGTGCTTTGAATGGATGCCGTTGGTGCCGGAGTTGATGATGACGATGTTGCTGGAATGTCTATTTATGGTGCCGGAGTGGATGGTGAGGGTGCCGGAGTGGATGGATTGATGGTGCCATGGAATGTTGATGGTGCCGGAGTGGATGTTGATGGTGTGCCGGAGTGGATGTTGATGGTGCCGGAGTGGATGTTGATGGTGCCGGAGTGGATGAGGATGGTACCGGAGTGGATGGTGATGGTGCCGGAGTGGATGATGATGGTGCCGGAGTGGATAATGATGTTGCTGGAGTGGATATTGATGGTGCTGGAGTGGATTCAGATGGTGCCCTGAATGGATGCCATTGGTACCGGAGGGGATGTTGATGGTGCCGGAGTTGATGAGGATGGTACCGGAGTGGATGGTGATGGTGCCGGAGTGGATGATGATGGTACCAAAGTGGATGTGGATGCTGATGTTGCCGGAGTGGATGAGGATGTGTTCCTGTGATCCTTCTTTTTTTCTGCTCTTGTGTATCTTTTGTAGCAAACTTCGTGATGTTGCCTCATTCAACGAACCCTGGCTTGCACCCGGCTCTTACAGTCCTGTGGAGGTGTTTGTCCTCCTTCGTCCTAGAGTTCGCTCTCCATTTTTGAATTTCTTTCCTCCGGTAATGGCTGCCCTGCTTGGCGGGGTGTTCCACGATAGATTGTGTGTTACTGGTCCACTGCTTGATGTCAAATAGGCCCGAAGAGAGCAGGTTTCGCATTCGATCTATGAGGTTGCAGGTCTTCTCTGCATTCTGAGGCATCCTAGAAAATATAAGGTGTGTTTGGAACCATGTCATTGAAAGACTCTATAATCTTGGAACCCATGGGTCTCAATAGACTATAAGGACTAGCAATGTTCAGCTCCATAGTCCTATAATCAAGACGTAATCAAGCCACAATTTTATCCTCCACCCGGCCAGACAAGTCAACCGATAAATCCACTCCAACGATAGATGTGTTGATCGCTAATTCATACGGTATACCTAAACCAACACTGCCCCATTTTGAGAAGGATGGAGGGTCTGAATTCGCCCTATTGAAGATGGCCTCTGACAGTCTCATAGGTACCCAACGTCATCCATTCAGAGCACTACATCACTTCTTCCGCCCCAATTCATGGGGCCTGTGCATGGGGCACCAACGGCATCCATTCAGAGCACAACGCCACTAGTAGTAACTCAGAGGAGACATCATCTTCCCCGCCAACTCATGGGGCCTGTGCATGGGGCACCAGCGGCATCCATTCAGAGCACTACAACACTAGTAGTACCCTCAGAGGGGACATCATCTTCCCCGCCAACTCATGGGGCACCAACGGCATCCATTCAGAGCACAATGCCAC
>JACRUU010000024.1:12771027-12783527 GCA_030449085.1 Kryptopterus vitreolus
TCTGACATATATTGCGGTAAAAAGGATATATAACGAATTATTTTGTGAAGTAAAAGTATCCTGATGAAGCACATTGTGTATTTAATGTATAAATGTGTGTATAAGAGCAGTTCTAATGTACGAAAACTGTTAAGGACTATATATAATGCTATATATACATATTTAAGGGATTTATATATGTTGACATGTTCTATATATGTGCATGTTATATGTTTATTTTATGGACTATACTGTACACGAAAGCCACCGAGATCGATTGCATAACTGTAGCAAAATAACAGCGTGATTACTGGGAGATTTACGGGGACCTTTTACAGGTACGGAGGGACGCAAGCTGGGTATCATTAAAACAGGGCCCCTTTTACTATTTTCTTTGTTTTTCAGCTTATTTACTTGCATTTGTGCACACATACACACACACACACACACACACACACACACTTTTTTAATAGGGGTGACTCTTTTAATAGGGGTGTAATGGTACACATATTTGTACGCTACTATGGAGCATAGTTAAAATCCGAGTTCCCTCATGGATATATTAAGTGGTTAACCACGAGTTTGTTTAGTCTCCAGCTTGCTTTTTAAGTGCAGTGTTAGTTTATTTATTTATTATTATTAAACTTGAAGACATACACTGTTGACTTTGCCAAGGGTCTAAAACGATCTAAAACGCACGTTTTAGCGCGTCGTTTATTTAGCGAATGCACAAAGTTGCTGCCATTTCCGTGTTTAGAATGGTCCTGCAATGTGGATTCAAGAAATTCTCTTAAAAGTAGAAAAAAATAAATACATTAAAAGTAGTGGGGCACGGTGGTTCAGTGGTTAGCACGTTCGCCTCACACCGCCAGGGTCCACGTTTGATTCCCATCTCGGCCATGTGTGTGTGTGTGGAGTTTGCATGTTCTCCCCATGCCTCAGGGGGTTTTTCTCCGGGTTCTCCGGTTTCCTCCCCCGGTCCAAAAACATGCACGGTAGGTTGATTGGCACCTTGGAAAATTGTCCCTAGTGTGTGAATGTGTGTGTGCCCTATGACAGGGTGTATGCTTAATGCCCATAGACGCCTGAGAGAGGCACAGGCTCCCAGCGACCCAAGGGAAGATCGGGTAAAGCGGTAGAAGGTAAATGAATGTATGAATGAATGAAATGAAAAGTAAAAAAAAAAGAACAGTGAATGAATGAAGGATGGAGGGAAGACAAAATGAAAATTATGTACGAATTATGTTGTGAAGTAAAAGTTGAGTGAAAAAAATGAATGAAACAAATTAATTGAAAGTAATTAAAAGAAGAGGGAGTGAAAGAACGAATGAAGGATGGAGGGAAGACATTTGTTTAAATGAAAAGAAAACTTCTGATAAAGCACTTAGTGTATTTAATGTACTGTAATGAACTGTATATAAGAGCAGTTATAATGTACGAAAACTGTTAAACACTGCTTTTAAGGACTCTGCCATGGCTTTATTATATAAAATTATATAAAATACAATTTAATAAATACATTTAAAGTAAAAAAAAATAGAAGAGGGAATGAATGAACGATGGATGGATGGATGGAAGATATTTAAAATTAACAGAATATAGACAAGAGTATATGATCATGTGGAAAGTTGATTACTCATTATCACACATTCCAGTGTTGGAAATGTCTCGCTGTTCAGTGTGTGTGACGTTTTAATGATTTATAGTCATAGCCTTGCTTTTAACCAAATGACTTCCCCTTTTTGTTAATGGTTTCTTCCTCATACCATCTAACGGTGAAATGTCCATAAATCTGAATAGATTTGAACTTTGTCCTATAATTCATGCATTCTGTAAAAATGCTAAAAGGCTATAGTAATAAATGTTGTATAAAAAAATGTTTGCATATAACCACAAATCTGTGTTGTAAACACATATATATATATATATATATATATATATATATATATATATATATATATATATATATATATATATATATATATTTGTAAAGTTATTTGTAAGGGTTCAGAAACCCAGATTGCAAACGTTGGAAACGCGATTTCTCGCAGGCCTCTTTCAGATTTCATGTTCATGTGAAATGTAGCGTCCTGTAGGTATGTTTGGTTTGTTATCTGAGCCATGTTGATTTTGCTGCATATATGACCTCCTGTGTAGGGCGAGTAGTGTTGACATCTCTGGGAGAGCTCCCGAGAACCTCAGGGTCCGGAGCGGGACGTTTTTTACGTGCAGTACATGATGATGGTTTAAAGTGGACTGTAGTATGCACGGCATCGTATATACGGTGTAGAATAGAAATAAGAATATCCTTTATTTGTCACATGTACATTACAGCACAGTGAAATTCTTTTCTTCGCATATCCCAGCTTGGGGTCAGAGCACATGGTCAGCCATGATACAGCACCCCTGGAGCACCGAGGGTTAAGGGTCTTGCTCAAGGACCCAAGGGTGGCAGCTTGTCGATACCGGGGCTCGAACCTGGACCTTCCGATTAGCAGGCCAGCGTCTTAGACCACTGAGCTACCCCCAGCAGAAAATATAAACACCTTTATTCACCATTATCCTTATTGCAGAAACCCAAAACACCAAAACTCAAACGCCGCACCAGCGCCAACTAGTGTTTGTGAATAGTCACTGCAAAAGTTCTGTATTAATTCCACTCATATGGATCTAGTGACGTCCATCCATACCGCTGTGGGCAAACTTTCCAGAACCAATCATTTCACAAGGCACTGATTTCCTATACCTGTCCCTGATCTTACACCGATCTTACACTGACGGATGCTTACATGTAGGGAAGTGGTAGCTAAGGCATTGGGCTCTGGATTGGAAGGCCGCAGGTTCAAATCCCAGCACCACTAAGCTGCCACTAATGGGCCCTTGAGCACGGCCCTCAAACCACCTACTGATCAGTAGCCCAGCGCCTTAACCTCTGAGCTATGCCTCTCCCCCACTGAGCCTTGTGATAATCTGATAAACATTCTACATAATTGCATCATGCGTGTGCCAGGAATCTCACTGATGCTGCTTGAACTTTTTATCTGCGCCTCTTTGGCCATGCACTTGATGGACATCTTAATATAACCACGGCTCGTTAAACCTGCCACATTAATTAGAATGCGTTCTCCTTCCTGAACCTCCTGTGCCCTTGGGATAACAGATTATTCGTGGCCTTCTATCTGAGTACACGTCTCTTCTCATTTAGAATGAAATCAAGCCAAAAGCTTTATTGTCCAGGCTAGTAAAGCATCGTACGGTCTGGGGCAGTGATGCAATGGATCCGGCATTCTATATGACTCCTAATTCTTATACTCGGTGGAACTTTACTGTGGGATATGGTGGATGGTATAATATAAAATTTACAAGGTGGCAGACTATATACAAGGGGGAAAAAAAAGAAATGGCCAGGATCTATAAGTTCAGTGATGTTCTAAATCCGCTCCCAAACGACCTGTCCTCACAGCGCATTCGAAATGGTAGTAACACCAGGGTTATACATAGTTTATATATTTATATAAATGTATATACATTATATATGTATATGTATGCATATATATGTTTATATATGTATATATATGTGTGTATGTGATATATATATATATAAATATATATATATATATATAATATATATTTATATATATTATATATATATATATATATATATATATATATACACAGACGTGGACAAAATTGTTTGGTACCCTTTGGTCAATGAAAGAAAAAAAGTCACAATGGTCACAGAAATAACTTTAATCTGACAAAAGTAATAATAAATAAAAATTCTATAAATGTTAACCAATGAAAGTCAGACATTGTTTTTCAACCATGCTTCAACAGAATTATGTAAAAAAATAAACTCATGAAACAGGCATGGACAAAAATGATGGTACCCCTAACTTAATATTTTGTTGCGCAACCTTTTGAGGCAATCACTGCAATCAAACGCTTCCTGTAACTGTCAATGAGACATCTGCACCTCTCAGCAGGTATTTTGGCCCACTCCTCATGAGCAAACTGCTCCAGTTGTGTCCGGTTTGAAGGGTGCCTTTTCCAGACTGCATGTTTCAGCTCCTTCCAAAGATGCTCAATAGGATTGAGGTCAGGGCTCATAGACGGCCACTTTAGAATAGTCCAATTTTTTCCTCTTAGCCATTCTTGGGTGTTTTTAGCTGTGTGTTTTGGGTCATTGTCCTGTTGCAAGACCCATGACCTGCGACTGAGACCAAGCTTTCTGACACTGGCTAGTACATTTCTCTCTAGAATTCCTTGATAGTCTTGAGATTTCATTGTACCCTGCACAGATTCAAGACACCCTGTGCCAGACGCAGCAAAGCAGCCCCAGAACATAACAGAGCCTCCTCCATGTTTCACAGTAGGGACAGTGTTCTTTTCTTGATATGCTTCATTTTTTCGTCTGTGAACATACAGCTGATGTGCCTTGGCAAAAACTTCGATTTTTGTCTCATCTGTCCACAGGACATTCTCCCAGAAGCTTTGTGGCTTGTCAACATGTAGTTTGGCATATTCCAGTCTTGCTTTTTTATGATTCGTTTTCAACAATGGTGTCCTCCTTGGTCGTCTCCCATGTAGTCCACTTTGGCTCAAACAACGACGGATGGTGCGATCTGACACTGATGTTCCTTGAGCATGAAGTTCACCTTGAATCTCTTTAGAAGTCTTTCTAGGCTCTTTTGTTACCATTCGGATTATCCGTCTCTTAGATTTGTCATCAATTTTCCTCCTGCGGCCACGTCCAGGGAGGTTGGCTACAGTCCCATGGATCTTAAACTTCTGAATAATATGTGCAACTGTACTCACAGGAACATCTAGTTGCTTGGAGATGGTCTTATAGCCTTTACCTTTAACATGCTTGTCTATAATTTTCTTTCTGATCTCTTGAGACAGCTCTTTCCTTTGCTTCCTCTGGTCCATGTCGAGTGTGGTACACACCATATCACCAAACAACACAGTGATTACCTGGAGCCATATATATAGGCCCAATGGCTGATTACAAGGTTGTAGACACCTGTGATGCTAATTAGTGGACACACCTTCAATTAACATGTCCCTTTGGTCACATTATTTTCTGTGTTTTCTAGGGGTACCATCATTTTTGTCCATGCCTGTTTCATGAGTTTATTTTTTTACATAATTCTGTTGAAGCATGGTTGAAAAACAATGTCTGACTTTCATTGGTTAACATTTATAGAATTTTTATTTATTATTACTTTTGTCAGATTAAAGTTATTTCTGTGACCATTGTGACTTTTTCTTTCATTGACCAAAGGGTACCAACAATTTTGTCCACGTCTGTGTATATATATATATATATATATATTATATATAGAGCGCATTTAGCAGACGCCCTTATCCAGAGCGACTTACAACTGAGCTATTGAGGGTTAAGGGCCTTGCTTTAAGGGCCCACTAGTGGCAGGTTGATGGTGGTGGGGGTTTGAACCCGTGATCTTCCTTTCCAGAGTCCAACACTTTAACCAGTGGGCTACACAAAAATTGTGTCAAGAAAAAAAGCTCTGTTAGATGCCAATGTAAAGAGTAACCAGACTCAATAGAAGAACCCATTCCTCGTTTCGGTGATAGAAGGAGTGTGATTATTAACAAGCAAAACATTACAAACATCAGAGAGTGAGAAGTATCTTGAGCACGGTGCCTTATTGTTCCCCGGTGATTCGTTTAGTCCATTTAACTAACCCGTTAATTAACCCCGATGAATTTGCCTCGATAAGTAACTCGAGTCACTGGAGGAATCGTTACAGTAATAATGGTATTGAAATACTAAAAACGCATTATTTCACGGCACTAATTGGATTAATGCAGGGTGCAAAAACAATGAGGTGTTTACAAACTTTTGACGGGCACTGTTATTTTTGAAGTTATATATAAAAAAAAAATATATATATATATATTATTTCCTTTTGTTGAAAAGAAAAATGCTAAAACTGTTGAGTGCTGACACTGAAGATGTATTCCATGAATGTTAAATGATAGGCTCCTTACAGAAAGAGAAATATGCACTTTTGTCAAGGCAGCTTTTGCAATTCATTAATTAGCATCTTAAGCAGAATTCAGCGCTTGTGTAGTATAAGAAGGCTGTAAGGTACAGAATCACACTCTGGGCTCAGCAGTCCAGTGTGGCGCTAATCCTCTTTATCCGTTGTCCCGGATTGACACCTCTCTCTCTCTCTCTCTCTCTCTCTCTCTCTCTCTCTCTCTCTCTCTCTCTCTCTCTCTGTGCTGACCTTAAAGAGGCAACGCTTTTGCCTGGACTCATATTCTGGTGATTCTTTCTTATCGACAGGGCCAAGTGTGAATAAATGTGTATAAAGACCCGACAGCTTGATGCTAATAGCATTAGCAGATGCACTCCATGAATCGTTCCTGCTGTTTTTTTATTTATTTATTTAATGATTTTATTTATCATTATAATCAATCTAATAACAGTGACTAAAATGAAAAGAACAGACACCGGTAGACGTTGTTTAGCGTGACTACTCGTGCGTCATGCTAATTGTTGGCTAGCAATGCTAACTTGTTGTTCTGCTGCTATTATTTAAATTGTGGGCGTATTTGATTGACACTTCAAAATAATCTTTGGCACGCAGTAATATTGCAACATGTGACCGATATTGCTATTGAAATTTTAGTAATAATAATCTTTATTTTATACATGGCGTGAACAGAAAAAGCCCATAGAGCGTACGTAAGCGGATGGAGGAATGAAGATCATGCTTTGGAGTGGAGACAGTTAGAAGCGGAGTCAAGTAATAGAATATGGTGCCATTCCATGTAGGGCCTTATAGGTCACCATTAAAATTTCAAAATCAATTTGCAATCTTACTGGGAGCCAGTGTCGTGAGTCTAGCGTATCTCCATCCCTAGAGAGATACGCTCACCAGACCTGAACTTTAGATAACGTGTAATTTGTTTATTGTAGATCTGAATGATAGAATGATAGAAACGATAAATGATAGAAACCCCCCGCAAGCAAAGCATTACAGTAATCAATGCATGGGGGGGGGGATTTTTAGCAATCAGAACCAAGCAGGACCTTCTAATTTTAATGTTTGAAAACCAGCTTTGTTTGATGGTGGGAACCAATAAACACCACAGTACCTCCGTCTTATCACTATTAAGAGAGAGAAAATGGCGTTATTATCACAAGGTTTTGTATAAATATAAATATTTGATAAATATAAATACATTTAAGACCAAAAGATCTCAAAAGCTGACAGAGGAAAAATGCACATAGTAAAAAAAAAAAAAAAAAAAAAAAAAGCGATGGACCCAAAACCGAGCCTTGTGGGTCCATTGTTTTTTAGTATGTAGTAAATTGCCATCAACGAGCTTGTAGTTTACATTTAAATGAAACCTTTTCGACACGATTACAAAAAGGTCAATCCAAAATGCTAAAGATGTTTTCAAAGTGAATGAGTGAAAGTCATTAGCTGCAAAGCAGCACATGCTAATTGGTGGTTTTTATTTCATTTATTTTTTTAAAAAACGTTTTATATTGTAAAGAAACATTGATACTTCACAAGTTTGCTTCATGGTCCAGGTAAAATGACCAAATCAAGATGAATGCATGCAGATGTTGCAGCGATGCTCATTAAAATGGTGGACCTCCTGTGCTGGGGGACCAATCAGGAATACACACCTGGACAAGCCTTAGTGATTAATCCTATAACCTGCAGCTAACGCCTCAGGCAACCAATCAGAATGTGCACAGCGCTGAGAGAAGAGAAGTTTGGGTTCTAATGCTCCCATCAAGACAAAGTTGCAACTCTTAATTCCCCCACCTACAACTAAATAAATATTTGTTTAATATAATGTATTTAATAGTTTTGACTTGAAATCAAGTTAGCACAGTTGCTGTGTAATGTTCCCCAGGTCTATGTTTAAATTAGTTTACAGCGATATTTTGATCAGTTAATATACAGATAGCATGCGTGGTTAAATATATAATTAGTGCTTAATTAGAGATTAATCGTCATCGCTTCATTTGAGTTTATGACTTGTGCTAATGTTGAAAATACGATGTCACCTCGATTTGACACAGCAGGCTTCCGTAGTTCTCCGCCTCCCGCCCCGTACTCGCGAAATACCAAATACAACATGGTGGCGCTCTGACGAATCCGACGAGCTCGTTTCCAAGAGGGGGCGCGGTTTCGTCAGTCGTATGGAAATTAGCAACTTCCCACACTCATCACTTTCCTTTGCAGCATGTGATTGCAATCACATGTTAACCGGCTAGATTGTTGCTAACGCTTTTCTCCACGTTGTTTGCTGTTCTTGTACTGCAATGCCAGTTGTTGCGTGACGTCATCGCCGGCCAGGTCTGTAACCCGTTAAAACGCAAACAATATTTTCACAAGCTGTACCTGTTCAGCCAGAGCAAACAATGGACCCGCTTTCGTTGTGCTGTTTGTGTTTTCCACTATGAATATCCCAAGGTCGGACATGACGTTATTTATTTATTAATGACTCGGGGAGGGAAAAAAAACACCATGGTGCTCAATAATAAGACATTAAACCATTGACGTAGATGGACACGTGGTTGTTGAATGTTAACGCACATTAAAAATACAGCAGGGCGCCTATTTCAGCAGTCTCCAATCGTTGTGCGACACGAGTGAGCACAAAGACTCATATTTCCAGGGATCTTGATTTTTCCCCGTGGTGAAGTTTTGACGGGTTCTGTGCGGAAAGAGCGTTCGGAAACTCGGGCCACTTTTGAGAAACAACTCCAGTCAATGACCAAAAAGAGTGGACACTTTTTTTTAAAACTACATTGTCGTTGACTTTCATATATGGTGAATTGGGACGTCTTTGAAATCGAACAATGTATGTAAAGGAAACCCTCCATGTATGTATGAAGGGTCGGTTAAAGAAAATAAGCCAAATATAAGAATGTAGTTTAAGAGGTTTAGTGTTGTAAAAGCCTACATGAATACTGCCATAATCAATACAGAGCACAGAACTTTAATAGAATTACTGAAGGTTTCATATTTAGGTTTTGGAAGAAAACAGGATTAAATAAACCTTTGCTTAACCAATAGAATTCCATGAAGAACCTTTTCTTTTTTCAAACATAAATCACGCTCTCGAGGCATTCATCATATCATATATATATATATATATATATATATATATATATATATATATATATATATATATATCTATATATATATATATAATATCTATATATATATATATATATATATATATGTATATATATAGGTCTATATATTATATTATATATATATATATATATATATATATATCTATATATATATATATGTATATATATATAATATATATATATTATAATATGTATATGTATATATATGTATATATGTATATATGTATATATATATATATATAATGTATATATATATATATCTATATATATATATATATATATATATATATATATATATATATGTATATATGTGTGTATATATATCTCTGTATATCTATATGTCTGTATATATTATCTATATATGTATGTGTGTGTATATATATATATATCGTATATATATATATATATATCTATATCTATATATATTGTATATATATATATATATGTATGTATGTATATATGTATATGTGTGTGTGTGTGTGTGCGGCGGTGTAGTTCCGGTGCAGCGTTGTACGCATTCCGCCATATTCCTCCGTACCGCCATTTTTACAGTCCGTAGCGAAGAAACAAAGCACGGACACGGAGCGAGCAGCCGAAAGGATCACGGAAGAGAAAATAAACACCTCTCTGATTCTTCATCAGCATTTTACACACTGCCAGCTGTCATTGCAGGAATTCACCATTGTTGCTACAGCAGAAACTCCAAAACACCAAAACTCAAACTACCGCCAACTAGTGTTTGGGAATAGTTCACTGCAGAGCGACGCAGAAGTATAGAACGCTCACGGCGGCGTCGGCTCCAGCGTTCACTCGACGCTGGAGTAATAACCAGCCTCCATCATGCTGCGTTCACACGCCTGTGCTATTTTTGTGAATAGTTATTGGTAGAATATTTTTCTTACTCATCACTTTTTTTCTTTGTATTTGTTTGCAATGAATTTTTGTTGGAAAAAAATGAGAATTTTAGCAAGGATCGTGCGGAGCTACGGTCCTGTATTTCATCAGTATTAGATTAAATACATTTTGCCTTGTACCCCAGAAATATCCTTTAAGGTTCTTTAACCCCTTGTGGACGATTGTCGCAAAATCGCATCAAACTGCTTCCAGTCCTCCGATGCCAGTTGACGCATATTTAACACGTACCGTAGATCATATTGGAGGCAGTAATTGCACACTTATATTATCTTCTCAAATTATAGTATCTTCTCGAAAGCAAAAACACAATTTCATTTATATGATTGTGAATAAAGCAACAGGGGGTTAACCATTTATCGGGCCATTGAGGCAATTTACATCTCTATGATTTTATTGTGAATTGTATTTTTAAATTGCGTGGCCTTTTTCGTTTTGAAAGCCAAATTGCATTAGTATTTTTGTTTTCCTTCCATGAACCATGTGACGCTTTAAAAACAAACGTTTAAGACATGTTAAGAATTAAAAAAGCGCTTGAAACACAAGTTTTCAGATTCCTTCATGACTCACTCCCCCTCCCGATGAGACACACATCATGCTTTATGGTTTTAATGCTGTATGTATGAATCACCGTCTCCCGAACACTTCGGCAAGGCTTTCTGCGGTACGTTTGAGTGTTTTAAAAATAAATAAATAAATAAATAAATAAATGAATGAATGTTTCGCCCCAAACCTCCTTAGTGACGCATCGCAAATCCCGGGCGCCAATTTAGGTAATACATTCGAGTTCTCGCGCGTGATGTCATCGTCTCTGTTGCATTCTGGACCTCATAAATATCAGAATTGCTTGGTTTCTCTGCCAGTTCCAGAAATAAGTGTTTTTTTATTTTTGTGTTTTTAAATTTTTATTTATCGAGGACAGTTTTACCGTTTTGATCCAATTACGTTTTATGGAACGTCTGGGACAAACTCCGAACCTTGTTTACTTCGTCCGTCGTAAGTCATACGCGCTCGCACAGATTCGAAAGGAACAAGTAATGCTTTCCCAGGAGGTCGTGTGAAGTCTAGGCTGTTGTCATGCACAAGGGGCGTGACCTGAGGTTTTATTTATTTATTAAAGCGGGTCGCTCAGTAGTTCAGGCGTTCGGGTACTGTTTAGAAGGTCGGAGGTCAGAGCCCCGGTCTCACCTTGGGTCCTTGAGCAAGGCCCTTAACCCTCTGTGCTCCAGGGATCGTCGTATCACGGCTGACCCTGCGCTCTGACCCCAACTTCCAAACAAGCTGGGATATGCGAAGAAACACTTTCACTAATAAAGGCTATTTGTATTCTTTTCTGATCTTTAAGTGGATTTTTTTGAAGATGACCTAATTAGATCCTTGCTAGCGATGTTTCTTCATGGGTTTTTCTCTCACACACGATTCTCATTTTTCCAACCAAAATTTATTGCACTCAAGTCCAAAAAACAAAAACAAACAAAAAAACGGACAATCGGTTAAAGTGCTGAAGTAACAAAAGTAGTCTAACATTCATTCGTTCATCTTCTACCGCTATATCCGATCTTCCCTCGGGTCACGGGGAGTCTGTGTCTATCTCGGGCGTCTATGGGCATTAAGGCGGGATACACCCTGGATGGAATGCCAACCCATCACAGGACACACACACACACACATTCATACACTAGGGACAATTTTCCAAGGTGCCAATCAACCTACCGGGCATGTTTTTGGACCAGGGAGGAAACCGGAGAACCCGGAGAAAAACCCCCTGAGGCACCGTGCCCCCCCCCCCCCCAGTAGTCTACCAATACCGATTTGAAGCTTGATGTGAATGCAGGGAGGATGGTTATTACTTCTGCGTGGAGTGAACACTGCAGCCTACACACATAGCCATCATGAGCGTTTATACTTTTGCGTCGCTCTGCAGTTACCATTCCCTAACACTAGTTGGCAGTGGTGCGGCACTTCATTAGTGTTTTGGGTTTCTTCTGTAGCGACAAAATATGATGATGCCTCGATGATTCCTCCAGGCCGTTTAACATACGGAGCAGTGTGTGTGTGTGTGTGTGTGTGTGTGTGTGTGGTGTGTGGTGGTGTGGGGGGCGGGGGGGGTTGTAGTACATGCTACATGCGCTTTGCCGTATTTTTTCCGTCCAGTTAGTCCCTGCCCATACCCAATGAGAGCGCTACTGCCACCCACTGTGGTGGATGTGCAGTTATAATTTATTCTGGCACGAGGTCTCGCACCCACGTATAAACCACAGAACCACTGATTTAGACCATTTTTGCTACACTTCATTTCAAATGCAGTGTTATGCACGTAAAAACGAAGGCATATCAAAAGTATCTGGACACTGCTCCATAACCCCTTGTACGTGTTGCTAGAATGTCGGATGCGTATTATTTCTACGATGCTGTTATTATTGTCTTTTGGATGAATTAGAACCAAAAA
>JACRUU010000024.1:12786027-12788527 GCA_030449085.1 Kryptopterus vitreolus
TTAACGTAGCTGGGAGATTAAAATCACCATTACGGATTAGTCCGAGTTTACGGTTTGTGTTGAAGATATGAAAATCGACTTCACCCGGGTTTGACCCAGCCAGCTTCCATAGTTCGCCCCGTACTTTGGAAATAGCAACACGGCGGCGCTCTGACGAACCCGAAGAGCTCGTTTTCCAAGAGGGGGCGGGGTTTCATCAGTGCGAAATGTGTCGGGTTTTTGGACCTTCAGATGTTCAACGACCCCTCCGTAAAATTTACGGAAAGTTTGTAAAGGAAGCAGCACGACTCGTTTATTCTAGCACCTCAAACACAACCACGTTATTGAATGGGAAGGTGTGTGTGTGTGTGTGTGTGTGTGTGTGTGTGTGTGTGTGTGTGTGTGTGTGTGTGTGTGTGTGTGTGTGTGTGTGTGTGTGTGTGTGTGTGTGTGTGTGTGCTGCGGGATAAACATGACAGCGGGGAAACCCCAAAAACACCCTCTACAAACAGGTACAAATAGCACATTTTCCCCCTCTGTGTCCAAAATAGGTGATTCTAGGTGAAAAAATCGGCGATTCAATATACATGACACATCGCTCAGCTCTACTGGCATTATAGCAGACGCGTCTGAAACGTTGCGCGTTCTGTTCAGACTTCAGGAAGTAGCGAGCACTTAATTCTTTCTCCAGTCGTGTGCATGTTTGTTACATGATGAATGTTCTCTGTCTGAAATGGAGCAATATTTCGTCTGGTATGTCTTAGCATAGTGATTTTTTTTCATGGATTTGTTCATGGCTGCTCCGTGAATGCTATTACAGTTAAACTTCATGACAAACAGTTCAGACTTGTGGGTAATCTGGAGTGAATTTAACAGCTGTTGTCTATCTGGACTGAGACCTGCACGTTCTCCATGGTTCTTTCCTATATGGTTCTCAAGAGACAGACTTCCTAGAGGGAGTAGAGAGATAATGTTGCCTTCAGCATTTCCATGCAGTATTTATTTATTTATTTACCCCAAGCCCCCCCCCCCCCCCCTCCCCCCGTCCCCCCCCCGTCCTCCACCAGTGTGCCACATGGCCATAGCGCTGTGAACCAGATTTAATAGACATTTCATACTTTCACCCCAAGGAAATGCAGAAAGTTGGGAACCACATGCTTAATATTGTACGCATTAGTGCCACGTTTTGCAATAATGAACTGTTCACTGCTCAGAAAGACACGAGAGCTAGTTCATACACATATATATATATATTTTTTTTTTTCGTTTTAGGGCTGTCAAGCGATTTAATCGTATTAACGAGTTAACTCGTTATTAATAGCACGTTAATTGCATGGTTTCAAGGTACCGAATGACTTTTCTAATACTCTAACTAACTGTAACGGATGTTCTAACTATGCACATTCCGGTCAAAATCCCTCCCTTCAGTACAATTATTGATTTAATATCAATTTTAGTTATTGATTCTATTTAACAATTATTGATTTAGTATCGTGGAGCACGGTGGTTTTGTTGGTTAGCACGTTCGCCTCACACCTTCAGGGTTGGAGGTTTGATTCCCGTCTCAGCCATGTGTGTGCGGAGTTTGTGCATGTTCTCCCCGTGACTCAGGGGTTTTTTTCTCCGGTTTCCGGTTTCCTCCCGGTCCAAAAACATTGCACGGTAGGTTGATTGGCACCTTGGAAAATTGTCCCTAGTGCATGAATGTGTGTGTGTGTGTGTGTGTGTGTGTGTGTGTGTGTGTGTGTGTGTGTGTGTGTGTGTGTGTGTGTGTGTGTGTGTGTGTGTGTGTGTGTGTGTGTGTGTGTGTGTGTGTGTGTGTGTTTGTGTGTGTGTGTGTGTGAATGTGAGTGTGTGACACTCCTTTGTGTGTGTACTTCCTGGCATTTCTTGCCAACAGTACATTCAGAGACTTTTTACTAACTTGACCAGTATAGTCTTTTTATCTTTGTCTTTCTTTGGAAGGTTTTAATATCAGATACATTTTAAACTCACGATTTAGGATTCATTCATCTTCTAGCACTTTATCCGATCTTCCCTCGGGTCACGGGGAGTCTGTCTATCTCAGGCGTCTATGGGCATTAAGGCAGGATACACCCTGGATGGAATGCCAACCCATCGCAGGACACACACACACACACACACACACACACACACACACACACACACACATTCATACACTAGGGACAATTTTCCAAGGTGCAAATCAACCTACCGTGCATGTTTTTGGACCAGGAGGAAACCGGAGAACCCGGAGAAAAACCTCCTGAGGCACGGAGAGAACATGCAAACTCCACACACACATGGACGAGATGGGAATCGAACCCGGACCCTGGCGGTGTGAGGCGAACGTGCTAACCACTAAGCCCCCCACGATTTAGGATAATTTCGTATATTTTTAAATGTGAAGAAATCTAGCATTTCTCCTGTAAATGGTTTAGGCAATTTACTTCATTTGTTCCCAAAAACACAGAATTGCTTCTTAGGCTCTGAATAAACATTCCACTTCTGCCCCCCCCCC
>JACRUU010000024.1:12793527-12816027 GCA_030449085.1 Kryptopterus vitreolus
ATGGATTTATAGGGCTTTTACCCCTAAATGCACCAGTGTCTCTCTAAAGTTTACTTCGGTCCGCTTAGTTTTCAGCTCGGACCGGACCAGAAATGGGGCGTTTAGAGATAAGCGCAAAAGGATAAATATTTACACGAGATGTGGGATTGAGGAATGGATATTGTTTCCTGTATGGAGAGCGAACATTACTCAGGGTGGGGGACTCACACACACACACACACTCTGTTACACGGCGACTCGGTCGAGGGCTGGTTATAAAGTGCCGCGTTGCACATCGTCCCTTTTTCCTGAGGCTGCATCGCAGTTTGTTGTTTGTTTACTCAGTATTGTCTTAATTTCTCGATGATCAGATGCAGAATTTGTACCATTTGTCTTTATATGCTTTGCTCACAGTATAAACAAATGTTGTTTCCTCTCACTGGAAAATAAGTCCTATTTTTTTTTTTATTAAAAACATTTATTTATTTGTTTTACTGTATAGATGAACATCTGACCTAACAGGCTGAATAAAACTAGACTAGGGTAGTTTGGTGTTAAGGTTGGCTCGGTAGGCCAAAACATGCTATTACCATATCAGTGCTCTAAGTGAAACTACACAAGGTGAGCTTCTAGAGCTTATTGAGGTTATTCATTCATTCATCTTCTACCGCTTTATCCGATCTTCCCTCGGGTCACGGGGAGTCTGTGCCTATCTCAGGCGTCTATGGGCGTTAAGGCAGGATACACCCTGGATGGAATGCCAACCCATCGCAGGACACACACACACTGGAGTTGGAGTGGAAGGGAGGTGGTAGCTCAGCGGTTAAGGCATTGGGCTCTGGACTGGACTGGAATGTCCCAGGTTCAAATCCAAGCCACCACAATCTAGTGGGGCCCTTGAGCAAAGCCCTTAACCCTCAGTTCAGTTGTATAGTAAGTCACTCGGGATAAGGGTGTCGAGCTCAAACCAGTAGAGCACCTTTGGGCTGAACCCTGAGCCCTGCCCCTACATCAGTAACCCTCTTTTACCCGAATGAGCACGAATCTCCATGAGCACACTTCAAAAATACCTGAGCGTATACTTTTATCTAACCAATAAATTAGCTTGCTTATAACCAATATGATATAATTCATAGATCTCAAAATTGACATCCATCCATCCACCCCCCCCTATACTACCTGTCTATGAGTTCACTGTAGTGGAATTGAGCTATTAAGACACTTGTATTGGTCTTGCTCATATTCACAGCTCCCCAAGTGCCTCGACCAGGTTACCTTTGCTAGCTAAGCCCTTGGTACACTTGGATGAATGGCTGAAAATGGTTATTTGATATATTGGTTATTTTATTTCCCTCCACACCTGGTTGAGCAACAGGCCAATCAAACCAGGCCTATAATAGAAATAAAAAAAAAAAAACAAAGTAGATTCCGGATTGCGGCAGCGATGCGCTGAGCGGTCTGAACAAGTGGAGTGGAATCTTAAGAAAAGCCCAGTCGGCTCTGGCGGGATCATTCTGCTCTAATGCTCAGATATGGACTGAGCGAGTCTTCAAATAGGCGGCTTTTGGTGCAGGTAGGAGGATATATTTTCAATAAAGTATAGAGCTGCTTTATTAAAGGCATTAAACTACGTTATCCAGTTTCCACCAAATGATACAAACCATGCAAGAATTATGGGTAAAAAAAAAAAGAAAGAAAGAAAAAGGAGCCAAAAACGAATGAAATTCCCTGGGAAACATTGGCATCGTCAAGCACAAATTGTCGTTTGAAGCAAAAAGCATTTCTCCGTAGCCTCGTGTTGTGTCTCTTAAGGAGAGTCCATTAGAAGAACGTAAAAAGCACAGCGTGAAGTGCGGGATTAAATTAACCCGCAGCTGGTGTTAAGCCTCACCGCTTCATATTTATGCACGCCGTGATATTATTATAGTTTTTGGGTAAATAACTCTGTAAACATGTTTTGGGGGTGACGTAAACGTGAAATACAGAGGGGCGGGGGTGCGGGAGGAAATCCTAGATAGCCAGAGTGGAGTGCTGCCACATCCAAGAAAAAGGCTGAAGATCTTTCGCAGTGTATATGTTGGTATGTATAATTTATATATACCAACTAGGTGTAACATTGACATTATAACATTATGACTGGTGAGATGAATAAGGTTATCTTTTCATCTGGGAAGAGGGAGGGGGTGTAGCTCACTGGTTAAGGTGCTGGTTTACTAATCGGAAGGCCGTGGTTTTAACCCCGGAATCGCCAAGCTGCTTCTCTTGGGGTCTTTGAGCGAGGCCCCTCTGTTCTCCAGGGGGCGCTGTATCGCGGCTGACCCTGTGCTCTGACCCTAGCTTCCAAACCAAGCTGGGAAATATTCTGTAATGTAATTATATAGCACTTGTCTAGACGATACTACTCAGAGGGGGATCTCCTCATCCAACACAAGTGTGTAGCTTCCACCTGGATGATGCGATAGGTTCTCCAGAACCCCCAGCACGTACCAGCTTACAGGTGGAGAGGAGACAGAATGAAGAAGCCAGTCAGTAGATATGATGATGGTTAGGAGGCTGTGATGGTCAGAGGCCAATGGGTGAATTTGGTTGCCGAGGACATTCCGGTACTCATTCATCCTGGGATTTTTAATGACCACAGGTACTAACCGGGTTCAGGACCTCGCTTTAACGTCTCACCCGAAAGACGGTGCTCTTTTTATTTTTTTTTTCCCTCCTTTATTTGTATTATTATTATTATTTCTTTATAAACAGTATAGAGTCTCCCGTCACTATACTGGGGTGCTTGGGCCCACACAGACCACATGGGAAAACGCCCAACGATGGCCTCACTAACACCTCTTCCAGCAGGAAGTCCATCTAGGTGTTAACCAAGTCCATCCAGGTTCCATCCAGCTCTAATTGTCGTTCGTAATTAAGCCTTGTTGAGTGGTTTAGTGGTTAGCACGTTCGCCTCACACCGCCAGGGTCGGGGTTCGATTCCCGTCTTGGCCATTTTTGTTTGGAGTTTGCATGTTCTCCCCGTGCCTCAGGGGGTTTTTCTGCGGGTTCTCCGGTTTCCTCCCCCGGTCCAAAAATATGCACGGTAGGTTGATTGGCACCTTGGAAAATTGTCCCTAGTGTATGAATGTGTGTGTGTGTGTGTGTGTGTGTGTGTGTGTGTCCTGCGATGGGTTGGCATTCCATCCAGTGTGTATCCTGCCTTAATGCCCATAGACGCCTGAGATAGACACAGACTCCCCGTGACCCGAGGGAAGATCGGATAAAGCGGTAGAAGACGAATGAATGAATGAATGAAGTTATTGAATGTGATTTTAAATGAATTCATTTATTTGACCGTAATTGTTATTACAGTTAAGGACTTACAGATCTCCTACAGTATCTGACTTTCTCCTGTTCACAGATCAGATGTGAGGTGAAGGAGGGCACGGAAAGGTCGTAAGTGCAGGCCAAGTCACATTACACCTGTTCCGCACATGCCACGATGCGTTGGAGCAAAACGGCTGAGCGACGCGAGGAAATATAAATAGATAACTGAAATTTCCATTGCGTCTGTTATAAACACTGTGGCCGTCAGTAGCTTCAGATTTCTCACCGTTTCTATTTCAGCATCTGACGTCGATCGAGTGCTAACGAGATTTACATGATGTGGAAAATTCATTTTTTATTTTTTGATTTATCAATGTTTAGTTATCTCTGTGGCTCAGAACATTTGGTTGGCTTTATTAGATGTATGGTTGTTTTTTTTGTTTTTTTATGTTAACTTTTACTCTTAAAAAAATTATAATATTTATCAAATATAAAATGAAATATTTTTCATTTCAATCAGTCATTTTTTTTCTTTGTTTTTTTTTTTCCTTTGATTTATGCTTTATGCAGACATAAGTAAATCTCATACAACCCCAGAACACTGAATTTGGTCCTCTAAGCTATATTAATTAATTAAAGTGGATCTAAAAGAATTGACAGTTAAGCATGAACTCACCCCTGTTCCCATATTAAATTAATAATTATATAATATATTACCGTATGGAACCTTACGCAAGCACATCGCATTTTTCTTTTGTGAATGCAATGCTCTTCCGTATAACCTAAACACCGTATCACCAGTTTATATGGAAAAGCAACCGGAACACAATTCTTAAAGGAGCCACGTCCCATATTTTACACTTCAAACCACCATTAACGTTGAAGTTAACAAGAAATGGATATTAAACGAATCATTTTCGAAGTAAAATAAATATGAATCGTAGGGAATAATGATAATTAACGGGAGAGGTTTTGATATGATAACTCATTGATTAATCGCGCTGAAATATTTTAACCGATTAATATTATTATTATTAATTATTATTATTATTATAATAATAATAATAATAATAATAATAATACATTTTATTTATAGGTGCCTTTCACAAAACTCAAGGACACCATACAATAAGTAAACAAATCAAAAATTTTACATGAACATGTTATATTGTGCAAAACCAGTTTTTCTCCAATTCACTTTTTTTTTTAGTACTGCTCCCTTAACTGTAAAAGTAATAACATGTTATATCATTTTTTTCGGTTCAGCCATCATAGTTGAAACGCTCTACTCTATAATCTACAGTCCCAACCAAATCAAATGCAACGAGTGGATTTTATCGCTTCGGACTTGTTGACCTGTAACTTCTGCTCCGCAGGTCAGCACAAAGCTGTGTTATAGAATAGGGGTGGGGGGGGAGGGGGTTTCCCGTGTCTCGTTAGCTTGCCGTCTCCTGTTGCGTTCCATACATAGTGACGCACTAACGGAGGTCGGTGTGTTTTGTCGCCTGCCCTCCAAAATTAACCAGCAGAGGCGCGTCGTCTGGCCGTACACCAACTCTCTGGGCCTGTTTGTCATGTGCTACATCATCTGGTGTAAACTTCCTTTAACCTCTGTCTAAGAAAAGATGTGGTGACACCTTGTGGGATTCGACGTCGTTTGTGATCAGCGCTTAATCCTCTGTACAGGAGACCCTTACCCCTCTGTCCTCCAGGGGGCGCCGTGTCGTTGGCTGACCCTGCGCTCTGACCCCCAGCGTCCGAACAAACTGGGATATACGAAGAAAAGAATTTCACATGTATATGTGACGAATAAAGGCTGTTCTATTCTATAAAGCCTAAAATAAACATGCGTTTGCAAAAGCTTCTTAAAGGATGGTCGTTATCAATGTCATGATTAATGACAGTGGTGTGAAAAAGTGTTTGCCCCCCCCCCTTTTTTTTTTTCTCCACGTTTGTTTCACATGAATGTTTCAGATCATCAGACACATTTTAAAAGGGGTCATTTAAAAGTGTAACATAATATTAGAATATAAATGGGAATAAAAAATGAAAAGTGTGAAAAGGTATTTGTCCCCTAAACATAATAACTGGTTGGTTGTTATACAAAACACTTTTCCACACAGGGCAAACATTGGGGGACATACAGTGCCTCCTGGAGCACAGGGGGTTAAGGGCTTTAATCCAAGACCCTAGAGTGACACCCTCCACAACACACTGCAATATTACTGCAGTTTAATTCTCTCCCTTGATATGTGGAATAGTCTGGATTTTCTCCTTTGATGACAAATTCGTGAAGCTGGACATGAATCCATATTGTGAAACTGTCAGAAGTGGCATCGATTTCATGCATGAGTACTACAAAAGGGATTTCCAGTATGGACTGAGAAGCCGCAGTGACGGTGTGGAAACTCTCTATTTTATTTTTATACTCTTAGCATTGTTGCGTACGATTTCTAGTTTAATTATAATAATAAAAATAATAATAATAAAAAAAATAATAATGCGCATAACATAATGTAATGTTAAGATTCAACCCTATTGCAATGCAGTGCTCTCCAGTTTCACATGGATCACATTGGGATTCAGTGCAGTACAATGCAAAAAGAAAAAAAAAAAAAAAAAAAAAACCCCTGTCAATGTGATCCTTTGCAATTTAATGTGGAAGAGATTCGGATGCAGAGCAAATCAGGAATTTACTTACAAAAGAAAAGAGAGAAATAGATGTTTTTATCCAGTTCTGTCTCCGGGAAAATGCAGCTCTGAATCTGGAATCAGCTACTTAAGAATCGCATATTTATCAAGCTTCCAGGACCTTATGTGTGTCCAATCTGCCAGGATCTTATGTGTGTCCAGTCTGCCAGGACCTTACAAAGTGTGTGTGTCCAATCTGCCAGGACCTTATGTGTGTCTTGCCAGGACCTGTGTGTCCAGTCTGCCAGGATCTTATGTGTGTCCAGTCTGCCAGGACCTTATGTGTGTCCAATCTGCCAGGATCTTATGTGTGTCCAGTCTGCCAGGACCTTATGTGTGTCCAATCTGTCCAATCTGCCAGGACCTTATGTGTGTCCATGTGTCCAATTGCCAGGATGTGTGTCCAGGACCTTATGTGTGTCCAGTCTGCCAGGACCTTATGTGTGTCCAATCTGCCAGGATCTTATGTGTGTCCAGTCTGCCAGGACCTTATGTGTGTCCAATCTGCCAAGACCTTGTGTGTGTCCAATCTGCCAGGACCTTATGTGTGTCCAGTCTGCCAGGACCTTGTGTGTGTCCAATCTGCCAGGACCTTTTGTGTGTCCAATCTGCCAGAACATTACGTGTGTCCAATCTGCCAGAACCTTGTTTATGTCCAGTCTGCCAGGACTTTGTGTGTCTAGTCTGCCAGGACGTTGTTTATGTCCAATCTGCCAGGACGTTGTTTATGTTCAGTCTGCCAGGACCTTGTGTTTGTCCAATCTGCCAGGACCTTATGTGTGTTCAATCTGCCAGAACCATATGTGTGTCCAATCTGCCAGAACCATATGTGTCCAATTTTCCAGGACCTTATGTGTGTCCAGTCTTCCAGGACCTTATGTGTGTCCAATCTGCCAGGTCCTTGTGTGTGTCCAGTCTTCCAGGACCTTGTGTGTGTCCAGTCTTCCAGGACCTTGTGTGTCCAGTCCAGGACCTTGTGTGTGTGTCCAATCTGCCAGGACCTCTGCCAGGACCTTGTGTGTGTCCAGTCTGCCAGGACCTTTTGTGTGTCCAGTCTGCCAGAACATTACGTGTGTCCAATCTGTTAGAACCTTGTTTATGTCTAGTCTGCCAGGACCTTATGTGTGTCTAGTCTGCCAGGACCTTATGTGTGTCCAGTCTGCCAGGACCTTGTGTGTGTCCAATCTGCCAGGACGTTTATGTTCAGTCTGCCAGGACCTTGTGTTTGTCCAATCTGCCAGGACCATATGTGTGTCCAATCTGCCAGAACCATATGTGTCCAATTTTCCAGGGAACCATATGTGTCCAATTTGCCAGGACCTTATGTGTGTCCAATCTTCCAGGACCTTGTGTGTGTCCAGTCTTCCAGGACCTTGTGTGTGTCCAGTCTGCCAGGACCTTGTGTGTGTCCAGTCTGACAGGACATTGTTTGTGTCCAGTCTGACAGGACCTTGTGTGTGTCCAGTCTGACAGTACATTGTTTGTGTCCAGTCTGCCAGGACCTTGTGTGTGTCCAATCTTCCAAGACAAAGCTAAGTGTAATTATTGTAATAAACTAATATGTTCCAAGCGAGGTGTCACGAACAACACGACCAAGCATCTGCACTCGGTGCACCACTAGGAATCTAAACTGGGAATCAATAAGAATCATTTATTCATTCATTCATTCATTCATTCATCTTCCACCGCTTTATGCGATCTTCCCTCGGGTCACGGGGAGTCTGTGTCTATCTCAGGCGTCTATGGGCATTAAGGCAGGATACACCCTGGATGGAATGCCAACCCATCACAGGACACACACACACTCACACTCACATTCACACACACATTCATACACTAGGGACAATTTTCCAAGGTGCCAATCAACCTACCGTGCATGTTTTTGGACCGGGGGAGGAAACCGGAGAACCCAGAGAAAAACCCCCTGAGGCACGGGGAGAACATGCAAACTCCACACACACATGGCCGAGACGGGAATCGAACCCCGGTGAACCACGAAGCCACCGTGTCCCCCTCCAATAAGAATCAGAATCTATATAACTAATCAGGACATGTCTTGGTCTTTATAGAGGTTTATGATTCATCATATTCATGAAGCAGCACTAATTATTGCTCACTTATTACTGGTCTCGTATCTAAATGAAAAATGTGTTTTGAGCGTCTACTAATAATATGTGACGTGTTTTTCAGAGCAACGAGTGGAGCAAAAATGATGAGCGTCTCCTGAGTGCTGTGGAGCATGGAGAGGCCGAGAAGGTCACCACACTCCTGGCCAAGAAAGGAGCGAGCCCCACAAAACTGGATAGCGAGGGCAAGTCCGCGTGAGTATACTCGAGTACCCCGGGCTACCGTACCATGATTTTGGATACAGTGGGGGCTGAAAATGTGTGACAGTGACAAACATGACAGTGACAAACCCCAAAAACACCCTCTACAAACAGGTACAAATAGCGTACATATTAATAATAATAATAATAATAATAATATCCTTTATTGGTCACATATACATTACAGCACAGTGAAATTCTTTTTTTCTTCGCATATCCCAGCGTTGATGTTGGTAGTTGGGGTCAGAGCGCAGGGTCAGGCCATGATACGGCGCCCCTGGAGCACAGAGGGTTAAGGGTCTTGCTCAAGGACCCAAGGGCGGCAGCTTGGCCATACCGGGGCTCGAACCCGGATCTTCCGATCAGCAGCCCAGCGCCTTAGACCACTGAGTTACCCCCTTCCTCAATTTTTCTCCCCACTGTATCCAAACAAACTCGAAATTTATCTTTAAAAAAAAAAAAATCGGCAATTCAATTTATATGACGTATCGCCCGACGCTACCCAGTATGTGTTTCCCTTATCACCTCTGCATTGCCCTTGCACTTCCTCCTTCCTTTTTCACCTCCTAAAGCCACCCTAAAGGCCACCATGCAATGCTGTCTCGCTACTCATTCATTCATTCATTCATTCATCTTCTACCGCTATATCCAATCTTCCCTCGGGTCATAGGCATTAAGGCAGGATACATCCTGGATGGAATGCCAACCCATCACACACACACACACACACACACACACACACACACACACACACACACACACACACACACACACACACACACACACAATTTTCATACACTAGGGCTGGCCTGGCCAACCCGTGGCTCCTGAGCCTCATGCGGCTCTTTAACTAGTTTCATGCGGCTCTTTGGAAGCTTTCACATAACATGCGTCATTGGGAATGGTATGATGTTCACTAGTTGGCCACCCATGCACTAGACAATTTTTCCAAGGTGCCAATCAACCTACCGTGCATGTTTTTGGACCGGGAGGAAACCCGGAGAACCCGGAGAAAAACCCCTTGAGGCACGGGGAGAACATGCACAAACTCCACACACACATGGCCGAGACGGGAATCGAACCGGGACCCTGGCGGTGTGAGGCGAACGTGCTAAACCACAGTGCCCCTAAGTTTACAATACAGAAGTTGAAAAAAATGACATTCCTACACCTGAAAATCCTTGTAGGCTGAGAAGCACGGATATGAGCCTGTCCTTTTTGCGTGCGAATAATATCACGATCAAGCGAAAGAACAGAATATCCTTTTTAATCAGTCCCATCTTTTTACCCATGCGTTCACATTTACCCCGTATTTACCCAATCAGTGCACAGCGAGTGGCTCATCAGCGCTTTTCTTTCCACTCATACAATGGAACCGTTGTTGATTTATTCCTGATTAAGGCGCAGGCACGATACTAGTAGCTTCTGCTACTTAAGGCTTTCAAAACGAGATCCAATTGCAGTTACACGAGCAAAAACAGTTAACCCTGAAAAAAAAAAAAAAGAGGAATGGTTAGTGTACGTCTGTTGTCCTCTCAACATTTAATGTGCATTAAATGCAGTGCGGTGAAAAACAAAAAAAGGTTTTTAAATAGAACCCTTTTTAAAAACACCGATATTGTGTATTTATTTATCTAACGTTATAGTTTCATTTTCTTTTAGAGCCGAATTTACATTCTGTCCTCATTGCCAAACTGTATTTCCCTTCATTACTAGCATTTTGTGGGCGTGGCTTAAAAGTAAATAGGCTTTGCTGGTTATTATCAGAGCATGATAATCTGTGGCGAATCAGGAAGGGATTTATTTTAGTTGTTTCGGGCCAAAACAAACAAAAACAAAAAAAGAAACATATTATGAGAAATGAGAGGTTATAAAAGAACAACGCAAAAAAGGTGCAAATGAAAAAAAAAATCATAAACCGGTGGTTATATATGAACCTGGCTTTCATTTTCACAGCTGACGGGGCACGGTGGCTTAGTGGTTAGCACGTTCGCCTCACACCGCCAGGGTCCGGGTTCGATTCCCGTCTCGCCCATGTGTGTGTGTGTGGAGTTTGTGCATGTTCTCCCCGTGCCTCAGGGGGTTTTTCTCCGGGTTCTCCAGTTTCCTCCCCGGTCCAAAAACATGTACGGTAGGTTGATTGGCACCTTGGGAAATTGTCCCTAGTGTATGTAATGAGTGTGTGTGTGTGTGTCAGTGATGGGTTGGCATTCCATCCAGGGTGTATCCTGCCTTAATGCCCATAGACGCCTGAGATAGACACAGTCTCCCCGTGACCCGAGGGAAGATTGGATAAAGCGGTAGAAGACGAATGAATGGATGAAAAAAAAAAACCTCCCTACGTTTAATTCGACTGCCGTAACAGTGCTTTAGAAGAAACTGAAATCGACAAATGTTCTTTGATAAACCTACAAATCCGCCCCACGCTGAAACAATATTAGGACTTTGGATCGCTAGGAAAAGGCCTGTGGTAGATATTAATCATCAATTATGGATTCATTCGAATTTATGGGTTCATGTTGAAAATCGGTCACCTTGGTTTGACACAGCGGGCTTCCGTAGTTCTCCGCCTCCCGCACCGTACTCGCGAAATACCAAATACAACATGACGGCGCTCTGACCAATCGGAAGAGCTCGTTGCCAAGAGGGGGCGGGGTTTCATCAGTCGTATGGAAACGGTTCGGGTTTGTAAATTCAGACGTTCAACAAACCAAATCCCCGCTGTAACGTTTATCTAAAGTTTGTGGCGACTAAAGGAAGCAGCACGACTCATTTATTCAAGCACCTTAAACATAACCACAGTGTTGAATGGGGAGGTGTGTGTGTGTGTGTGTGTGTGTGTGTGTGTGTGTGTGTGTGTGTGTGTGTGTGTGTGTGTGGTGTGTGTGTGTGGTGTGTGTGTGTGTGTGTGTGTGTGTGTGTGTGTGTGTGTGGGTGTGTGTGGGAAAAACACACAAACACAACAACATGGTTGTGTTTGAGGTGCTGGAATAAATGAGTCGTGCTGCTTCCTTTACATACATTTACAGCATTCGGCTCAACGTTCACTGGTTCAAGATAGAGTTGGGATTGCATCATACTTCCCAATAGAGTCTTGTTATTTTTAATCTAATTTAGTCTAAACTAGTATAATAATATGATGGAGGCTTCAAAGTTGCTCTGATACACAACCGTCCAAATCACATCGCGGCGAAAACGCCCACATGTAATATCAGAATGAAGTGTACCCGCACAACCCCCCCCACCCCCAAACACACCTTTGGTCCCCCCCACATTGGTCCCATGTGGGCCTTGGCCTTGGAAAAAATAATTGCCCCTATAATTATAATTCTTTCAATTCTTTCACCCTGCAATAGACTATTTAATATATTTAATATCACATTAATCACATGTTTTCAATGCACTATAAAGGAATACTTTCTAAATACCTGTAACAGATCTTCTAATTATATACATTTCTCTCAAAATCTCTCCCTTTAGTAACATTATTCATTAGTTAATATGTGGTTTAGAAATCATTCTTTGAATATTATTTTTTGATTTTTGGAATGTTAATTCATTGATTTCTTCTGTAAAATTTACTTCTAATTAATAATAGTGTGGTTTAAAAAAAAAAAAGGACACTTAAATTTTATTATTATATATTTCACGGACCAGACCATTTACCGCTGCGGGCGTTTTTCGTACAAATTGGATATATATTTCTAATCAAGGGGATATCCCAACAGATATAGAAAACGAAACTGAATATTATATATATATATAGATTATTTTATATATATATATATATTAGATGATAAGAGATATAGATATATATATATATATACTATATATATATATGTATATGAGACATCTGCACTAGATATTTTATTCATAGATATTGTGTCTGTGGTATATCCTTATGCCCTATATATCATATATCATAGCCATTAGATCTATATATATATATATATATGGTGTGTGTGTGTGGTGTGTGTGTGTGTATGTATATCTATATATATATTATCTCTCTATATAATAATCTATATATATATATATATATATCTATATATATATATATATATATATATATATATATATATATATATAATATAATATAATAATAATAAGAAAAGAATAAAGATAAAGATTCGGTATATAGTCCCTGACAAAAGTCTTGTCGCTTGTGTACAAATTGACCTGAAGTGCCGCTGAAATATATTTCTAATCAAGATTTTTTTACAAGAAATGGCTCATTTTAATCCCAACAGCTTTTGTAATAAATGTTTCAGTGCAAAACGAAACTGTCAAAAAGTATTCTAATATTCACAGCTTGGTAAAGCCCATTGAGTCCAATTTTTGCAAAGACATAAGTGTTGTCGCCTTGTCATATGAGCTTCACCTGTGACTAATAATGGATCAATGAGGGTCTCAGGTGTGTATAAAAAGAACCCCAGTACACTAGACCTTCACCTCAACTGCAACTAGACCTCTGCAAACATGCCTAAGATTCACCCTGAGACTAAAGTGTTGATTATCAAGAGGCTGAAGACCAGATCCACTGCTGATGTGGCAGACACCTTCAATGTGTCTCAGCGTCAAGTACAGAGGATAAAAAAAGATTTGAAGAGACTGGAGACGTTTTTTGACAAGCCCAGGTCAGGCAGACCCCGCAAGACAACAACTGCTCGAGAGGACCGTTTGTTGGCTCGAAAATCCAAGGCCAGCCCATTTTCCACTGCAGCAGAGCTCCACGAGACCTGGTCACCTGAAGTCCCCGTGTCAACCAGAACAGTTTGTCGGATTCTATCTCGAAATGGCCTCCATGGTCGAATCAGTGCCCAGAAGCCAGCACTAAACAAAAGACGATTGAAAAACCGTGTGGCATTTGCCAAGGCCCACAGCCTGCTAAAAGGATGGACGCTGGAAAAGTGGCAGAAGGTGGATTTTTCAGATGAATCTTCTGTTGAATTACACCACAGTCGCCGCAAATATTGCAGGAGACCTACTGGAGCCCGCATGGATCCGAGATTCACCCAGAAAACAGTGAAGTTTGGTGGCGGAAAAATCATGGTCTGGGGTTACATCCAGTATGGGGGTGTACAAGAGATCTGCAGGGTGGAAGGCAACATCAATAGTCTAAAATACCAAGAAATCTTAGCTACCTCTTATATTCCCAACCATAAAAGAGGCCAAATTCTGCAGCAGGATGGTGCTCCATCGCATACTTCCATCTCCACATCAAAGTTCCTCAGGGCGAAGAAGATCAAGATGCTCCAGGATTGGCCAGCCCAGTCACCAGACTTGAACATCATTGAGCATATGTGGGGTAGGATGAAAGAGGAAGCATGGAAGACTAAACCAAAAAATATTGATGAACTCTGGGAGGCTTGCAAGACTGCTTTCTTTGCTATTCCTGATGACTTCATCAATAAGTTGTATGAATCCTTGCCAAACCGCATGGATGCAGTCCTTCAAGCTCATGGAAGTCATACAAGATATTATATTTGGATCTCACAGCACCACTACTTAATTTGCTGACATATTTTTGTATTTGCAGTAAATTTGTTCAATTTCTGTATAGGCGACAAAACTTTTGTCTTGCCAAAATTTGACCTTTCTGTTTTGATTAAATGATAAATCTTTTTTCAGTGAAACTAATTTATTTCAGTGCATTAAACATCATTTGGGAGGGTTTTAGCTGTTCATACGAGCTATTTCTAACACCAATTGATTAATTAAAAGTCAATAATAGCAAGGTTAATAGCAGGTGTTTCTACAAAATAGATAAGCGACAAGACTTTTGTCAGGGACTGTATTCTATGCTTTATATACAGTATTACAGTGTTAGGGCTTTATCTTAATGCATGTTTTTGTGTGTGTGTGTGTGTGTGTGTGTGTGTCACCACTCTCTCTCTCTCTCTCTCTCTCTCTCTCTCTCTCTCTCTCTCTCAGTCTCCACGTTGCAGCGATTCGCGGTCAGGCCGAGTGTCTTGCCATCATCCTGTCCCACGGAGCTGACGTGTCTCTAGCGGATGCTTCAGGTGAGTCTACGTGACTCGTGCGCTACCTCGATTTCCATTGCAGTTTCTGTCTTTTCCTTTTTTTTTGTGCTTACTTTCAGCCTTTTTATTTTTTGCGATGCATGATGCATACAGCAGCACGAACGTCCTGGAACACAGGCTTCCGAACAGGCTGAAATCTTCCTCCTGACATTTACACGGCCAATAGATACTTCTGCCCCTTGCCTGTTCTTTAGTTATTATTTTTTGGTGTGAAAAACTATACAGTTGGGGAATGCCCTTCCCGGCCAATGACTTGGTGTGAAAAACTATTTTCCCCCTTCCTGACTTTTTATTCTTTTGCATGTTTATCACACAAAATGTTTCTGATCATCGAACACATTTTAATATTAGTCAAAGATAACACAAGTAAACATAAAAATGCAGTTTTTAAATGAATGTTTTTATTATTTAGTGAGAAAAAAAATCCAAACCCACATAGCCCTGTGTGAAAAAGTAATTGCCCCCCCTTGTTAAAAAATAACTTAACTGTGGTTTATCACACCTGGGTTTTTCTGTAGCCACCCCCAGGCCTTTCAATCAAGAAATCACTTAAACAGAAGCTACCTGACACAGAGAAGTAGACCAAAAGCACCTCAAAAGCTAGACATCATGCCAAGATCCAAAGAAATTCAGGAAGAAGTGAAATGAGAACAAAAGTAATTGAGATCCATCAGTCTGGTAAAGGTTATAAAGCCATTTCTAAAGCTTTGGGACTCCAGCGAACCACAGTGAGAGCCATTATCCACAAATGGCAAAAACATGGAACAGTGGTGAACCTTCCCAGGAGAGGCCGGCCGCCCAAAATTACCCCAAGAGCGCAGAGACAACTCATCCGAGAGGTCACAAAAGATCCCAGGGCAACATCCAAAGAACTGCAGGCCTCACTTACCTCAATTAAGGTCAGTGTTCACGACTCCACCATAAGAAAGAGACTGGGCAAAAACGGCCTGCATGGCAGAGTTCCAAGACGCAAACCACTATTAAGCAAAAAGAACATTAAGGCTCGTCTTAATTTTGCTAAAAAACATCTCAATGACTGCCAAGACTTTTGGGAAAATATCTTGTGGACTGACGAGACAAAAGTTGAACTTTTTGGAAGGTGCGTGTCCCGTTACATCTGGCGTAAAAGTAACACAGCATTTCATAAAAAGAACATCATACCAACAGTAAAATATGGTGGTGGTAGTGTGATGGTCTGGGGTTGTTTTGCTGCTTCAGGACCTGGAAGGCTTGCTGTGATAGATGGAAGCATGAATTCTAACGTCTACCAAAAAATCCTGAAGGAGAATGTCCGGCCATCTGTTCGTCAACTCAAGCTAAAGCGATCTTGGGTGCTGCAGCAGGACAATGACCCAAAACACACCAGCAAATCCACCTCTGAATGGCTGAAAAAAAACAAATGAAGACTTTGGAGTGGCCTAGTCAAAGTCCTGACCTGAATCCTATTGAGATGCTGTGGCATGACCTTAAGAAGGCGGTTCATGCTAGAAAACCCTCAAATAAAGCTGAATTACAACAATTCTGCAAAGATGAGTGGGCCAAAATTCCTCCAGAGCGCTGTAAAAGACTTGTTGCAAGTTATCGCAAACGTTTGATTGCAGTTATTGCTGCTAAGGGTGGCCCAACCAGTTATTAGATGCAGGGGCAATTACTTTTTCACACAGGGCTATGTGGGTGGGTTGGATGGATTTTTTTCTCACTAAATAATAAAAACATTCATTTAAAAACTGCATTTTGTGTTTACTTGTGTTATCTTTGACTAATATTAAAATGTGTTCGATGATCAGAAACATTTTGTGTGATAAACATGCAAAAGAATAAAAAGTCAGGAAGGGGGCAAATAGTTTTTCACACCACTGTATTTCAATATTCAGTTCTTCTAATAGACTATTAATGTATACTATAATTAGGGCTGTCGATCTATTCAAATATTTAATAATATTCACGTTTTCAGTGTACCATAAAGTTTCATTTTTCTACTGTAACATTACATACATTCATTCATTCATTCATCTTCTACCGCTTTATCCGATCTTCCCTCTGGTCACGGAGAGTCTGCGCCTATCTCAGGCGTCTATGGGCATTAATGCAGGATACACCCTGGATGGAATGCCAACCCATCACAGTGCACACACACACACACACACACACACACACACACACATTCATACACTAGGGACAATTTTCCAAAGGTGCCAATGTTTTTGGACCAGGGGGAAACCAGACAACGTAATATACATTTCTCTCAAAATCTCTCCCATTAATAATGTTATTGATTATTTAATATTTATTTGACTCTGGAAATGATTCTTTTAATACTAAATTCTTGTTCATTTCAATGTTACTTTGTTTAGTGGTTGTTTGAAGTGTAAAATATGGGACGTGGCTCCTTTAAGAATTCTGTTCCGGTTGCTTTTCCATATAAACTGGTGATACGGTGTTTAGGTTATACGGAAGCGCGTTGCGTTCAAAAAACTAAAATGCGCTTTATTGCGTAATACGGATTTGGGAATGTGATGCTCTTGCGTAAGGTTCCATATGGTAATATACGCTAATATAGTGAGGAGATCGTACCTGTTGTGAATGCGCAGATGGTAGGTGTAATTCTGGGAAATTTAGGTAGTGTGAGTGGATGCGCTGAACGTTTATTTATTCGTTTGTTCCTTTTTGTTCCCGTTTTCATTCATTCACCAACACAACGCAGAGTGATGGAGCAGATCACTCACATAGTAATGCACACATTCATTCATCTTCTACCGCTTTATCCGATCTTCCCTCGGGTCACGGGGAGTCTGTGCCTATCTCAGGCGTCTATGGGCATTAAGGCAGGATACACCCTGGATGGAATGCCAAACACCCATCACAGGACACACACACACACACACACACATTCATACACACTAGGGACAATTTTCCAAGGTGCCAATCAACCTACCGTGCATGTTTTTGGACCGGGGAGGAAACCGGAGAAAAACCCCCTGAGACACGTGGAGAACATGCACAACTCCACACACACATGGCCGAGACGGAAATTTCAAATAGCTTTTTATTCGTCACATAAACATTACAGCCCAATGAAAGTGTTTTTTTTCTCATATCTCAGTTTGTTTGGAATCTGGGGTCAGAGCGCAGGGTCAGCCATGATACAGCGCCCCCTGGAGGACAGAGGCTTAATCTTAAACATTATTATTTTATTATTTTTATTGTAGGAACTTGCTGTCATGTTGAAATAGTGTTTTCTTTTCACCTCTGGGACTTTTTAATGGTTATAATATCACTGGTAAAATTGAAAATCGTTTGTTTGTTTTAGGTTCTAGTGCATTACACCTTGCTGCCAAAAACAACCATCAGGACTGTGCCAAAAAACTCCTGCAGGTAAAGCAGTGTCATGCATTTCTGCTTTTTTTTTTTTTTTTTTTTACTTATAATGCAAAAGCACATCGAAATTGTCTCAATTCACAGATAAATTCTTATTCATTTATTCATCTTCTACCGCTTTATCCGATCTTCCCTCGGGTCACGGGGAGTCTGTGTCTATCTCAGGCGTCTATGGGCATTAAGGCAGGATACACCCTGGATGGAATGCCAACCCATCACAAACACACAATCACACACAAACACACACACACATTTTACATACACTAGGGACAATTTTCCAAGGTGCCAATAAACCTACCGTGCATGTTTTTGGACCGGGGAGGAAACGAAACCGGAGAAAACCCGGAGAAGGGGGACCTCAAACTCCACTGAGGACACGGTGGAGGCATCACAAACAGGGACCGAATGCGACCCGGAAGGTTGCGAATGTTGCTACCACTAAACACCGGCCCTCTAACCATAGATTGTATTGTATGGTAACGAGGATGATGAGAAACATAGGAGTGAATTCACAGTCACGGTTTTTGAAAAGTGTTGTATAGGTTCACAAATAGAATAATTAAGTGACCATAAATCATTTCATTCATCTTCTACGCTTTATCCGATCTTCACTCGGGTCACGGGGAAAAAACGTCGGTGTCTATCTCAGGCGTCTATGGGCATTAAGGCAGGATACACCCTGGATGGAATGCCAACCCATCACAGGACACACACACACACACACACACATACACACATTCATACACTAGGGACAAATTTTCCAAGGTGCCAATCAACCTACCGTGCATGTTTTTGGACCGGGGGAGGAAACCGGAGAAAACCCGGAGAACAACCTCCTGAGACCTGAGGAGAATACCCCGGAGACGAGGGGAGAACATGCAAACTCCACACACACATGGCCGAGACGGGAATCGAACCCGGACCCTGGAGGTGTGGCGAACTTGTTAACCACTAAACCACCGTGCCCCTCTCTATAGTAACCATTGTAGTTGTATTTGTGGTAAACGAGGAGATATGAGATAATTCCTCTAGTCGGATATCGGTGATCAGTCACGGTTTAGATTGAAAAGTGTTGTATAGGTTCATTCCATAAATGAATTAGAATCAGTAAAATAGTGCCATGTTAATTAGCGTTAATTATTCGTCAGAGGCATTATGGGACATTTTTCTCGTAGCTATGTGATGTTATTTGCTCCTGGTTGTTTGTTCCATGTTGCAATGTTCAAACGGTCATTAATAGAGCAGGAGCTGAAAACACAGAGCAGCATGCTCAGTGACTATTATGTCTCCTAACTTGCAGTACAAGCGTAGACAAGTGTGAGGCAAAAGGAAGCAACGTTTAATTGTTGAATACATTCAAAAAAGTGTTTTTTTTGTTTGTTTGTTTTTCCAATATCAAACCTCCAGAAAGTCACACAACAGGGAAAAAAAAAACACTATGGAACGGTCCAGCACCGGAATTGCGCCATGAATGCAAACTGGACCTCGTCTTGCAGGATTTTCCTACTTATTGTGCGGAAGTTGATGAATAAATAATGCACACATTGTTTGCGAGTTCACAGCATGAACGGGTTTCATAACGGGATCTTTCGAGAGTCATGTGCATTACACAGCTGATTATAGTGCTGCACTGTGGGACCTCATAATACAAGCATTTTCCCTTTCAAGCGTTTATGACATTTCTAAATGCAATTTATTTGTGTGGCACCAAGTCTCAGATTAGCCCTCTGCTGAGCGAGCCGGAATGGAAGAGAAGTAAAAGAGTCGATTCTAAAGGACCAGATCTGGAAAAGAACCCTGTTTAATTGCTTTTAACCCATTAAATTAGATTTCAGTGATGCGTCATATAAATTAATTAATTCATTCATTCATCTTCTAGCGCTTTATCCGATCTTCCCTCGGGTCACGGGGAGTCTGTGTCTATCTCAGGCGTCTATGGGCATTAAGGCAGGATACACCCTGGATGGATTGCCAACCCTTTGCAACACACACACACATTCATACACTAGGGACAATTTTCCAAGGTGCCAATCAACCTACCGTGCATGTTTTTGGACCGGGAGGAAACCGGAGAACCCGGAGAAAAACCCCCTGAGGCACGGGGAGAACATGCAAACTCCATACACACATGGCCACCATGCCCCTGCGTCATATAAATAGAATTTTTTTTTTTTTTTTTTTGAACAAAATTTGATTTTGGATACAGTGGGGGGTGGGGGGGGGGGGGATGAGGGCCATAGTGGTTTTAAGTGGTTAGCACGTTCGCCTCACACCGCCAGGGTCCGGGTTCGATTTCCGTCTCGACCATGTGTGTGTGTGGAGTTTGCATGTTCTCCCCGTGCCTCAGGGGGTTTTTCTCCAGGTTCTCCGGTTTCCTCCCGGTCCAAAAACATGCACGGTAGTAGTTGATTGGCACCTTGGAAAATTGTCCCTAGTGTTTAAATGTGTGTGTGTGTGTGTGTGGTGTGTGTGTGTGTGTGTGTGATGGGTTGGCATTCCATCCAGGGTGTATCCTGCCTTAATGCCCATAGACGCCTGAGATAGACACAGACTCCACGTGACCCGAGGGAAGATCGGATAAAGCGGTAGAATAATGAAGAATGAGAATGAAGACTGAATGATGGAAGTGTATGAATGTGTGGATGGGATGCTGTGTATGTAGGATAGAAAATTTGTTTGTAGTCGCGTGTGTGAGTCGGTTTGGGATCGGGTTTTGGATTTTTGCCACTGTCAATGTTTATCCCGCAGCGCGCCACACACACACACACACACACACACACACACACACACACACACACACACACACACACACACACACACACACACCTCCCCATTCAACAACGTGATTGTGTTGAGGTTGGATGGAATGCTGGAAATAAAGAGTGGTGCTGCTTTCTTTAGTCGTCACATACTTTAGATAAATGTTACAGCGGGGAGCGGGGTTTGGTTTGTTGAACGTCCGAAGTTGCAAACCCGAACCATTTCCATACTGCTGATGATTGAAACCCCGCCCCCTCTTGGAAAACGCACTGTTCGGTATTTTATTTTGCTATTTGGTATTTTGCAATTGTAACGAGGGAGGCGGGAGAACTACGCTAGCTCGCTTGTGCCAAGTGTGAACCAAGGTGTGAAATTGTAAAATCGATTTTTGTAACATGGACATAAAACCATAAAGCGGGATCAAACCAGTATTTAATAATAATAATAATAATTCATTATATTGATATAGTGCTTTTCTGGACACTCTGAGTGCTTTTACATTGTGAGAGGGGGTATATATTTGTATGTGTGGTATGTATGTGGGTGGGGGTATGTGTGTGTGGGGTTGTGTGTGTGTGTGTGTGGTGTGGTGTGTGTGTAGATGGAGGTATGTATTATATATATATATAGATATATATATATATATATATATATACATATATATATATATATATATTACATATACATACACACACACATATATATATATCATACACACATATATATATGTGTGTACACACCACACACACATGTATATATAACACATTTATACATATGTGATATATATAGTGTGTTGTGTGTATATATATATATATGTGTGTGTGTGTGTGTGTATAGTGTGTGTGTGTGTGCTGTGTGTGTGTGTGGTGTGTGTGTGGTGTGTGTATGTATATGTGTATATATGTGTGTGTGTGTGTGTGTGTGTGTGTGTGTGTGTATGGATCGTGAAGTCGTGAAGTAATTCTGTCTTGGTGTTTTGTTCCTGCAGAGTAAATGTGTAGTTGATGCTCCGGACAGTGGAGGAAGGACTGCTCTTCATCACGCAGGTAAATAAAATAAATAACATCGATCTCCTGCTGCATCTCTTCATAATGTTCACCAGAATTAAATAAAGGGTAGGAACAGAATTACCGGGAAATTTGTCTTTATTGTTAATATTAGCCTTTATTTGTCACGTATACATTACAGCACAGTGAAAGTGAAGTGAAATCATTTCTTGTCTGAAAGCTGGGGTCAGAGCGCAGTGTCAGCCATGGTAAGGCGCCCCCTGGAGCACAGAGGGCTATGAGGTTAAGGACCCGAGGGTGATACCAGGACTTGAACCTCGGACCTTCCGATCAATAGCCCAGCGCCTTAAACCAATGAACTTACATACACCCCTTCCTAACCTAGGTTTTATATGTGTCTTATATGTATCTTATACACTTTCTAAATCTAGTCACTCTTTTGCAAACAGTAATTATAGAACACCCAGACAGTGTGAAAATCACTGATTTGATTTAGGATAAAGTCAACTTTGCAGGCAGGAGCTATTGTATGATCTGCGAGAAAGAAATACTCCGTAATATTTGTATCAGAAATCATTCAATGAGACAAATTCAAGTCAATGAGAGGATTTCTCATTTCTATTTTGTACATAACTAGGAATATTATATATATATATATATATATATATATATATATATATATATATATATGTGTGTGTGTGTGTATGCATGTGTGTATGCATATATGTATATGTATGTACATGTATATATTATTATATTATGTTAGTACTGTGCAAACGTTTTAAGCAGGTGTGAAAAAGGGAATGTCAACAGAGAATGCTTTCAGAAATACAAATAGTGATTGTTTATTTTGTTTACTTTGCAAATCAGTAAATGAATATTTGGTGTGTTGCTACCTTTTGAAGAACAAGAAGGACAGGAAGCCACATTTTTTTCACAGTCTCTCTCTCCCTCCCTCTCTCCGCTCCCCCCTGAGGTAGATAGATAGTAGTCCCCCCCCCCGAGCGA
>JACRUU010000024.1:12821027-12851027 GCA_030449085.1 Kryptopterus vitreolus
GTAATCACTGTGTTGTTTGGTGATATGGTGTGTACCACACTCGACATGGACCAGAGGAAGCAAAGGAAAGAGCTGTCTCAAGAGATCAGAAAGAAAATTATAGACAAGCATGTTAAAGGTAAAGGCTATAAGACCATCTCCAAGCAACTAGATGTTCCTGTGAGTACAGTTGCACATATTATTCAGAAGTTTAAGATCCATGGGACTGTAGCCAACCTCCCTGGACGTGGCCGCAGGAGGAAAATTGATGACAAATCTAAGAGACGGATAATCCGAATGGTAACAAAAGAGCCTAGAAAGACTTCTAAAGAGATTCAAGGTGAACTTCATGCTCAAGGAACATCAGTGTCAGATCGCACCATCCGTCGTTGTTTGAGCCAAAGTGGACTACATGGGAGACGACCAAGGAGGACACCATTGTTGAAAACGAATCATAAAAAAAGCAAGACTGGAATATGCCAAACTACATGTTGACAAGCCACAAAGCTTCTGGGAGAATGTCCTGTGGACAGATGAGACAAAAATCGAAGTTTTTGCCAAGGCACATCAGCTGTATGTTCACAGACGAAAAAATGAAGCATATCAAGAAAAGAACACTGTCCCTACTGTGAAACATGGAGGAGGCTCTGTTATGTTCTGGGGCTGCTTTGCTGCGTCTGGCACAGGGTGTCTTGAATCTGTGCAGGGTACAATGAAATCTCAAGACTATCAAGGAATTCTAGAGAGAAATGTACTAGCCAGTGTCAGAAAGCTTGGTCTCAGTCGCAGGTCATGGGTCTTGCAACAGGACAATGACCCAAAACACACAGCTAAAAACACCCAAGAATGGCTAAGAGGAAAAAATTGGACTATTCTAAAGTGGCCGTCTATGAGCCCTGACCTCAATCCTATTGAGCATCTTTGGAAGGAGCTGAAACATGCAGTCTGGAAAAGGCACCCTTCAAACCGGACACAACTGGAGCAGTTTGCTCATGAGGAGTGGGCCAAAATACCTGCTGAGAGGTGCAGATGTCTCATTGACAGTTACAGGAAGCGTTTGATTGCAGTGATTGCCTCAAAAGGTTGCGCAACAAAATATTAAGTTAGGGGTACCATCATTTTTGTCCATGCCTGTTTCATGAGTTTATTTTTTTACATAATTCTGTTGAAGCATGGTTGAAAAACAATGTCTGACTTTCATTGGTTAACATTTATAGAATTTTTATTTATTATTACTTTTGTCAGATTAAAGTTATTTCTGTGACCATTGTGACTTTTTCTTTCATTGACCAAAGGGTACCAACAATTTTGTCCACGTCTGTACATACGTGCATACATACGTACATACATACAATACAGACACATACATACACACACACATACATACATACACACACACACACACACACACACACATACATGCATACAGATACACTCATACATACATACATACATACGTGGATACACACATACATACATACAGACACACACACACATACATACGTGCATACATACATACATACAGACATACAGACACACACACATACACACATACATACATACATACACTGACACATATATATATACACACACACACACACACAAATAAATAACTCTGCGGATATTGTCGCTAATAAGGGCCGGGAAGTAACATAAGCAAAGCTTAAAAAAAAAAAAAGATGCCTTTGACTAATAACATATTTACTGTTAATTAATGTCGCACTATTTTACTGATTATAATTCATTAATGTTTGTCATGTCATTCATGTCATGGCATTTTTCACAATGCCATATTGAGCTATAACTGATCATTGATATCTCACTAGAATACTTGTGGCTCTTTGTTTACCCTAAATACAATTACACTGATTACTATAATCTACAGTATAGCGCCAATATAGCATTCAATTTCACCCAAACGGAAAGTAAATAACATCCAGATCCAAAATCCACATATTAAAACATGTAATATTAGTATAATACTGATTTTACGATATTTATTTATTTATTCCCAGCTCCATTGTGTAAGAAGGTTAAAACGTTTGTTTCGTGCTACAAAAACATTAACATAGGTTCAAATGATGAATTATTATATTATTGAAAAATTCTCCCTGAGCATGGATAACATCTTTACAACACTCTTGGCAGCCGGACTCGTTCTCTGCTCCAAACATTCAGCTGAAATACTTTTTAAACCTTGCCAAAGGTGTTCTGTTTGCTGTTCAGTGTTTCAGTATTACGTTCACAATTTAGCCTACAACTACATATATATATAGATATAGATATAGATAAATAGATATATAGATATATATAGATATAATATATATATAGATATAGATATATATGGAAGACATTCATTCATCTTCTAGCGCTTTATCCGATCTTCCGATCTCCCTCGGGTCACGGGCTATCTCAGGCGTCTATGGGCATTAAGGCAGGATACACCCTGGATGGAATGCCAACCCATCGCAGGACACACACACACACACACACACACACACACACACACATTCATACACTAGGGACAATTTTCTAAGGTGCCAATCAACCTACCGTGCATGTTTTTGGACCAGGAGGAAACCGGAGAACCCGGAGAAAAACCCCCTGAGGCCACGGGGACACGGGATTTGTGTGGGTTGGGGGTACTCACGATTTCACCTCGGTTTGGCACAGCAAGCTTCCGTAGTTCTCCGCCTCGCGCCCTGAACTTGCGAAATACCACATACAACATGGCGGCACTCTGACCAATCCGAAGAGCTCGTTTCCAAGAGGGGGCGGGGTTTCATCAGTCTCTGTAAATGGTTTGGGTTTGGTGCTTAACAATCCAAATCCCCGCTGTAACATTTATACATTTATAACGTTTGTGTCGACTAAAGGACTCATTTATTCCAGCACCTCAAACACAAACCACGCTGCTGCTGAATGGGGGTGTGAGGTGTGTGTGTGTGTGTGTGTGTGTGTGTGTGGTGTGTGTGTGTGTGTGTGTGTGTGGGATGTGTGTGTGATAAACATGACAGCGACAAACCCCAAAAACACCCACCACAAACAGGTACACATCCCGTGTGTGTGTAGATTTTACTACACAAGTCTGTAATTATGGGATCAAAAAGAAAAATTTGGAGGTTCGAGCCACGGTATCACCAAGCTAACAACCCCCCCCCCCCCCCCCCCCCCCCCGCCCCCCCATCTTCCCTGCATTTGAGTGCTGTATCAGGGCTGCACTTTCAAAAACAACCTGAGATATGCGATGAAATAATCCATCTTCTCTTTTATTATAGTTTTGTCACGTCCGCTCTCTTGTAGATATATATACACAAGCGCACACACACACACACACACACACACACACACACACACGTTGCAGAGGTTCAGTTACTGAATCGATTTCCTCTTTCTATGCAGTGAATCCTTTTTGTTAGTGGTGGTTTAGTAATGCAGACCTGCGGAAACACACGTGACCTCAGGAGTGATCCACTTCTGCAGAGATTACAGTTTTGAAGTCCAAATGCCTCCTGAATCGTAATCGCTGTGTGATGGAGCCCGTGTTTACCCAGTCATCATCAGAATTCCATATACATTTACAGTATTTTGCAGACGACCGTATCCAGACGACTTATCCAGACGAACTTACAACTGAGCAATTGAGGGTTAAGGGCCTTGCTCAAGGGCCCACTAGTGGAAGCTTGTTGTGGTGGTGGTGGGGTTTGAACCCATGATCTTCCGGTCCAGAGGCTAACACCTTAACCACTGGGCTACACCACCTTCTCTACAGGTCAGCGTGGAGTAGCAAAATGCCAGCTTAATTGCAGTCACAAATCTGGAGGATACAAATAACTTGTTTGAATTTACTGATAGGGGACACGGTGGTTTAGTGGTTAGCACGTTCGCCTCACACCGCCAGGGTCCGGGTTCGATTCCCGTCTCGGCCATGTGTGTGTGGAGTTTATGCATGTTCTCCCCGTGCTGCTCCCGTGGAGTTTCCCCAGGGCCTCAGGGGTTTTTTTCTCCTCCGGGTTCTCTGGTTTCCTCCCCCGGTCCAAAAACATGCACGGTAGGTTGATTGGCACCTTGGAAAATTGTCCCTAGTGTATAAATGTGTGTGTGTGTGTGTGTGTGTGTGTCCTGCGATGGGTTGGCATTCCATCCAGGGTGTATCCTGCCTTAATGCCCATAGACGCCTGAGATAGACACAGACTCCCCGTGACCCGAGAGAAGATCGGATAAAGCGGTAGAAGATGAATGAATGAATTTACTGATACACCCTTTTGGATGGACATGCTCTAATATTTCCTCTAATTAGCATTCTAGTCGTGTGTGTGTGTGTTTTTGTGTGTGTGTGTGTGTGTGTGTGTGTGTGTGTGTGTGTGTGTGTGTGTGTGTTTGTGGATTTTGGACTCCTTGAAAGACATCCTTCTCCTTGAAAAGACATCACTTTCACATCAGCACTGCGTTGTCGTGCTTTCATTGATTACTGTCTTGCTTTTGCGACGTGTTTTATTGCGCTGACACCCCTTGAAAAGCTTTTTACTCAAGTTCATACAAATGTCATTTGACATGTTTTTTTTTTTTTTTCGAGAAACAATTAACCTTAAACATCTCTGTTAAACTTTGTCACGTCACAATACCCGGAACTCGCTGGGGACGTAGGCGTCGAAGCGGGAATGCGACGAAAACTATAAACACCAGCTTTTGCTAGTTTATTTTATAATATGCACCTGTTTTAATTTATGTGATAAATAGTAGCTTGTTTATTAGTAAGGATGTCGTTGGGTTTGAAATGTACTTTGTGTAAAAAATAAATAAATAAATAAAATACATGCATTGTTCAACTAGATCAGACTCGATAGGCTGAAATAAGACTTTGGATTTCCAAATTGTACGCTAAATTTATCGCTCATTGTTAAGCGAAAAGGACATGAAATATGTTCGTAAAAGAGTTGCATCGTTTATCGGTATACCACGTCCCTTTAGAGCCGGGTTGGGCAATGAGTTTTTTCTGTGTTCAAGGGCCGAACCAACAATAACCTGAAATGAGGTTCGATATTCGTTTTCTCCACCTGTAAAGAGCGCTAAATGATATCATTTTCATTATGCTACCGCTAATAATACCGCTAACCAATAGAATAAGGATATTCTCTTACAATATATATGTTTATATAAGTCATAAACAGGAAAACAATAAGTATGTCATTTTATTTTTAACACACACACACACACACACACACACACACCACACACACACACACAACACTCAGAAATGCTAAGTAGTTTTGCAAGTATAAACAATTAACAACGCAAGATGTTTTACATTGTACGCCTCGAACAATGTAAAACAACGGTATCCAACTTTCGTTTTTCCGCGTGAATTTTAACGGTATGTTAGCATGCGCGCACCTGCGTACCGAAAATCAAATACAAAATAAAAGCCTATCTATCTATCTACCTATCTATCTATCTATCTATCTATCTATCTATCTATCTATCTGTCTGTCTGTCTGTCTGTCTGTCTGTCTGTCTGTCTGTCTGTCTGTCTGTCTATCTGCCTGTCTATCTATCTGTCTGTCTGTCTGTCTGTCTATCCTCATCTATCTATCTATCGATCTATCTACCTATCTATCTATCTACCTACCTATCTGTCTGTCTGTCTGTCTGTCCTCATCTATCTATTCCCATCTATCTATCTATCTATCGATCGATCGATCGATCTATCGTGAACCAGTTAGTGGCGTTTGGAAAGCATCACTATTGTTATTTTGCATTTCTTATTTGTGAGTGACTGGAAGCGGCGACGGACCGGATGTGGCCGTAAAATGCCCTGGTCTGCTTTAGAATAAGTAAAAAAAAAAAAAAAAAAAAATTTTTATACAAATTTTTATACAAATTTTTTTAAATTAAAATTAACATTGATGTGCCATAATAATAAAATCTGCATGGAAACTATGGATTATTATTGATTTATAGCTGGTTTTGGTCCGAAATTGTTTGGACGTGCGGTTAACAATCCCAGTGACTTTGTAACGGTCCGAAAATAGCTCGGATCGCCGTCTGATTCTGCCCTCGTTTAAACCCAGAGCCGTGACTCTCCCTCTGGCCAACTTTCAACCCCTGTGCTAATATTACACACAGTTTAAATGTCAGATTGTTAAATTAGTCCCGCCTCTGGAGTTCTTTCCAGACGCCGCACGCTTCGTCCCAGTCCACCTCTCATTCTTCTCCTCCGAGCTAAAAGCACTGAAGTGGAAAGGATCTGTCCTTATAGGAAAACATGCGCTGTGTGTGGATGGATAATTGTTGTGCTCCTTTTATTAATGATTTCATTTTAAACCAATGTGAGCAACATGCTTTGGATGTCTGTCTGTCTGTCTGTCTGTCTGTCTGTCTGTCTGTCTGTCTGTCTATCTATCTATCTATCTATCTATCTACCCTCATCTATCTACCCTCATCTATCTACCCTCATCTATCTACCCTCATCTATCTATGGTCTTTGGGAACTAAGGCAATCCCCAAACCCGACAATGACGTAGAATGCATGCGAGAGTCCCTCTGTAAATGTGGCTCAGTGGTGGCTCAGTGGTTAAGGTGTTTGCCTATGGACTGGAAGATCGCAGGTTCAAAACCCAGCACCACCAAGCTGGCGCTAGTGGGGCCCTTGAGCAAGGCCCTTAACCTTCAATTGCTCAGTTGTAAGTCGCTCTGGATACGGGCGTCCACAAATGTAAATGTAAGCCCACTAGCTGTAATCGACGCTATTATATTTGCGAATCAGGAAAACGATTGCGAACATGTTACAGCCGGAGAATAAATGAACCCCGCTGAGAAAAAGGAAGATGAATCCCTATGATGTTTTGATTCATGCACAGATTGCAATCCTCTTGTTTTAACATCCATAATGCATTTCAGATGCCGGCACGCCCGAATGCATTTCATATCTATCTACTGCGCCGCCGGTTTTTGCTCTTGAGCTTTCATCATGTTCCCGAGCGCATCCGAAACGCAGACGGCAAGCGGCCTCGGTGAGCGCGCTTTTGATGAGCCGGCGCGTTCCCTCGTTCTGCACTCGACTAATTGGCAGAGAACGCTGTGACCTCCAGGGAAGGAGGGTGGGGTGGATATGGGTGCGGGTTAAAGTCAGGTGACCAGACTGCCTGACTCAGTCCATTGTACAAACACATGTCGATTTATTTATTAATTTTTTTATTTTATTTTAAAAGCATATTAATGCCCTTTTTTTTTTTACTTTATAAAAAAAAATACTTTATAATTTTCACCTCTAAGGTCAGAAATGTTTCCGTGTTTGTATTATGATGTCTTGGAATACAAAAACTGACATAAGGGGGTCGTTTTTGTAGGTTTATTTACTAGATATTTTTTAGTAAATTTACTAAATTATTAAATATTACATTTTTAGTACATTTAGGCTTTACAAAACCTCTAATATATGACAGCGCACATAGAGCTTCCTGCTTTTTTTTTATAATATTATATATATATTTTTTTTTATTTTTTTTTTATATAGTATAATGATAGTCTTTTCAATCACGTTGGCTTTTGACGTTTCGCCAGAATGTTTCCTGTCACTGCGACTGTATTTGTACACACTTTTCACTGTTTTTTTGCGTAGATTTTGTTTCAAGAATAATTACTAACAGAGCAGATGTTCTTGAATAAGGAACATCTGGCTAATCAGAATCTGGAATTCCAAATTGCGGTGGTCGGATGCGAATTATATTAGCATGTAAATCTCGGTTGTTGGTTCTAACGGTTTTTAGTTTATATTTGCATTAGAGCGGGTCAGTCGACTAAAATGTACGTTTCCAATGTACCATAAACGAATACTTTACATGTTTCTAATACTCTAAGTGTAACAGATGTTGGATACATTTCTGTCAAAATCTTTCCCTTTAATATAATTATTACTGATTATTTAATATTTATTTTTCTCTGGAAATTATTGTTTTAATATTAATTTCTTGTTAATTTCAATGTTACTTTGTTTAGTGGTTGTTTTAAGTGTAAAATATGGGACGTGGCTCCTTTAAGAATTCTGTTCCGGTTGTTTTTCCATATAAACTGGTGATACGGTGTTTAGGTTATACAGAAGCGCGTTGCATTCCCAAAAGAAAAATGCGCTTTATTGCGTAATACGGATTTGGGAATGCGATGCGCTTGCGTAAAGTTCCATACGGTAATATACACTAATATAGTGAGGAGATCATACCTGTTGTGAAGGCGCAGCTAGTAGGCGTTATTTATGGAAATTTAGGAAGTGTGAGTGGATTCACTGAAATTTCTTTATTCATTTGTTCTTTTTTTGTTTTGTTCATTCACCAACACAACGCAGAGTGAAGGAGCAGATCACTCACGTAGTAATGCACACTGCGTTAATCACGCGTTAATAACATTAGTGCCAATAAAGTCGTTAGCAATAGCGCATTAATTTACATATTTACCTTTTCGGGCCTTTGAACGCATGTTGCATAAAATATTTTGTACCTCGGTGTACGTCGTTAATTCGTTCCTCAGAAAGCGACTTTGCCCGAATCCGGCGTAAACGGAACTGAATTATCCCATTTGCCTCTGGTCATGAACGGAGAAGTAATTACCGCGTTCCTCTAGATGGCGCTCCATGCAAACGTGTCGGAAACTGACGGAAGCGACGTCAAATTCCCGTCGCAGCATCCGGCATTAGCTGGCGAAACACTAGCGAACACTAGCCAAACTGTTACAACGTTTACAAAACTTTGCGCTAGGTCGTTGTTGTGTTTTTTTATTTTATTTTATATTGTGTAATAGTTGTTTGTTGTGCACTGTCTCGTGTTGTCAACACAGTCTTGTCCTGTCTTTGCGCTGTTTGCACTAGTTTTCACACGATGCACTTTATGTAGCTAGGACAAACTTAGTCTCGTCCTCAGCATTGTGTTGTTGTGTTTGTGTTATATGTTGTTTTGTGTAGCAGCACCGGGGTCCTGGAGAAACGTTGTCTCATTTCACTGTGTACACAGTCAGATATATATGTGGTTGAAATGACAATAAAAACCTCCCGACTTGACTTGCTGAAGGCGACGCACAAATGCAGAATGCAGAATTTCAGTAACAATATTTACATATAATATCATATCAATAGTGGGGCACGGTGGCGTAGTGGTTAGCACGTTCGCCTCACACCGCCAGGATCCGGTTTCGATTCCCGTCTCGGTCATGTGTGTGTGGAGTTTGCATGTTCTCCCCGTGCCTCAGGGGGTTTTTCTCCGGGTTCTCTGGTTTCCTCCCCGGTCCAAAAACATGCATGATAGGTTGATTGGCACCTTGGAAAATTGTCCCTAGTGTATGAATGTGTGTGTGAATGTGTGTGTGTGCCGTGTGATGGGTTGGCATTCCATCCAGGGTGTATCCTGCCTTAATGCCCATAGACGCCTGACATAGACACAGACTCCCCGTGACCCGATGGAAGATCGGATAAAGCGGTAGAAGATGAATGAATGAATGAATCATATCAATATCAATATTTTTTATATAATATCAAATCTCCGTTTTGTTTACTGGGGCTCGGGGACACAAAAGCATTGACTACAAACGCAGGTGACGCATCCGCGCCTCAGGATCGCTATTCATTCACACCTTCACTTAAATCAGACTGTATAACTGGTCACCCAAGCTGAATGTTAATAGCAGGGCTGAAAATGATTTATTTTGAAGGTCTAACCCGGTGTTCACATTACACATCTTCTATTCTTACGGTCATCGGCGATATTTCAATCACTAATAAGTAATTAGTGTCATGTTGTTTATTATGGGGTAAATGTGGATAAAGTAGAAGGATAGCCTTTATTTGTCACATATACATTACAGCACAGTGAAATTCTTTCTTCGCATAACCCAGCTTGTTTTGGTCAGAGCCTTGATACGACGCCCCAGTCTGGAGCACAGAGGGTTAAGGGTCTTGCTCAAGGACCCAAGAGTGGCAGCTTGGCGATACCGGGGCTCGAACCCCTGATCAGTAGCCCAGCACGTTAAACCACTGAGCTACACCCATCATGCCAGACTGTAGAACCTGTGTGGTTCTTGAAGGGAGGTTTCCTTCAGTTCCTCACGCCATCATTTACTGCTTAATGGAAACATGAAAAATGTGTAACAGTGTTGTCTTGTCGTTCAACCTTCCATAGAAACACAATTTAGAGAAAGCCGGCATCTTAAAATTGCTTTATGTTGAACGTCTGAAGTTACAAACCCGAACCGTCTCCATACGACTGATGAAACCCCGCCCCCTCTTGGAAACGAGCTCTTCGGATTCGTCAGAGCGCCGTCATGTTGTATTGATGGGGGTAGCTTAGTGGTTTAAGGCGCTGGGCTACTGATAGGAAGGTCGGGGGTTCGAGCCCGGGTATCGCCAACCTGCAACCCTTGAGCATAGCTCTTATCCTTTTGAGCTCCAGGGGGCGCCGTATCATGGCTGACCCTGCGCTCTGACTCGACACTGTAGATTGCGAAGAAGCAATTTCGCTGTGCTGTAATGTATATGTGACAAATAAAGGCTATTCTACTTGGTATCTCGCAAGTACGGGTGCGAGAGGCGGAGAACTACGGAAGCTCGTTAATTGCTGTTAATTGACAGGCTGTTCTCTCATGTATCACTTTTAATCTTACACTTCGCCGTCTTGTAGGACGGCTGCACCCCTCTGCTGATCTCCGCCAGACACGCCCACACAGATGTCTGTGGCATCCTGCTGGACTGGGGAGCCAACATCGACGCCTGCGACGGGAACGGCAGGTGGGTCCGCTCCTCCAGCCCTCGCTTTCTCTCTCTCTCTCTCTCTCTCTCTCTCTCTCGCATTCGTTCTGCGGAGGTTTTTACGAGGGTCAGTAATCGGCGTGAACACCTGCAGGAGTGCCGTCATGCTGGCGAGCGAGAGCAGCTGCGTGGCGTGTGTGGATCTGCTGGTGCACAGGGGAGCCGACCTACACCTGATCGACTCGCTCGGACACGACGTGCTGCACTACGCCAAGCTGTCGGGCAGCGCCGAGGTCCGAGCGGTAATCACCGCTGCCCTGCAGCGCCACCTAGCCGAGTCAGGTGATAATCTCAGGGTGGGGTGGCGAATGGCATTATTATAATGATTCCTCACTTATAGACACACCATTGGCATCCACAGACAATTGTGTCCATCGGGTACAAGGCAACAAAATACAGTTGGCATCCGACCAGAAGTGCATCTCACGGGGCAGTAATTAGTATATATAATCAGTATATAACAATAAATACTATTTGCATATGTACGATTGAAGAAATAGATGGTACATTGCCTATATAAACAGTAAAACAAAAAGGGAGAGGGAACAGTTAGACCAGGGGGTCACCAACCTTTTATAAACACTCCTCTGAAATAACCAATTTACCTTTATTTATGTATTATTATTATTATTATTATTATTAATGATACTCTGTTTTTCTAGTCAGTGCTTCTCAATTATTTTCTGTAGTAAACATGGCGCTTTTTCAGCAGCTTTCCGAAGGCTACATGCGCGTCGTCATATTCATTCATTCATTCATTCATTCATTCATCCATCTTCTACCGCTATATCCGATCTTCCCTCGGGTCACGGGGAGTCTGTGGATGCGTCTATAGGCATTAAGGCAGAATACAACCTGGATGGAATGCCAACCCATCGCAGGACACACACACACACACACACACACACACATTCACACACTAGGGACAATTTTCCAAAGGTGCCAATCAACCTACCGTGCATGTTTTTTGGACCGGGGAGGAAACCGGAGAACCCGGAGAAAAAAAGAAAAAAACCCCTGAGGCACGGGGAGAACATGCACAAACTCCACACACACACACATGGCCGAAGACAGGGAATCGAACCCGGACCCTGGCGGTGTGAGGCGAACGTGCTAACCACTAAACCACCGTGCCCCTTCGTCGTCATATAGTTCAGTCCTAATATTCCCTCTGTCAATGACGGCGCCTCCTACTGTAGTGGATGTGCAATTATATTTTTAAAACAGGCCTACGGGCGCCTCTTGTAGGCCTCAGGGGGCGACCTGGTTCCTCACCGTTCGCCATGCCCGTGACCCCTGTGATTAGAGACTGTCTAATAGTTTCCGACTAAAGTCATGTCAAGAGGTTTTAATGTCGTTACAACTGTATATAGCGGACGCAGTACACGGTGAAATGAGACTACGTTTCTCCAGAACCCCGGTGCTACACAAAACAACATATACCACAACATAGACCTACTAAAGTTTTATTTATCTTTTTTGTTCAGTCTGATTTAAAAGAGCAAAACAGTCCCTTTAAATAACTTATACATTCGTTACATCGTCAAATCGTCACTAAAAAAAAGTGATATACTCTGTAGCTATTCCACACAAATCCCCTCGGTCTCACACGGGAATAAAAATCGCCCGTCCAAGTACAAGCATCAGGTCAGACCCCCGAAAAATCAGTCAGTCAGTGATCCAAAGCGGCGAATTGATTTCTAGGCGTCGGATTTGCTCCTGGCGAAGGAAAAAATTGAAACCCCTCAGCGTGTTCCTTCAACCCCTGCGACGATCTCAAGAATGAAGATAAATGGGTGTTAACACCCTTGAGTTATTTGTTGCACTTGTAACCCCCCCCCCCCTTCATCACGCTTGAGGAGCGAATGAAGTGCCCCTTAAAAACCACAATGGCTCAACAGTGCCATCTTGTGCTGGTTAATTAATATTGTCTGATGAGTTTGATTGATTGGCAAAAAGATGCCTAATTGCACATATATATATATATATATATATGTATGTGTGTGTGTGTGTGTGTGGGTGTATATGTGTGTATATGTGTATATATATATATAGATATATCTATATATATATATATATATATATATATATATATATATATATATATATATATATATATATATATATATATATTATATTATATATAAGACTTGGTAAAAAGATGTGATGTTTCGTTTGATTTTGTTTACCCATCCCATCATTTCTTTTTTGTGTTCATTTCTTCTTTCTTTCTTTTTTTTTTTTTTTTTTTTTTTAAAAAAGCAGATAAGAGTTCACCCAGGAGCCAGCAGGTATGCTGTTTATTTTTTTGTTTTTCTTTTAAGTTCTTTCAAAGTCTTCATGTTAAGTTTGACGTTACCATATGATTTTTATTTCATCGTTGTCATTTTTCACCCCAGAACACCTATCTATTTATTTATTTATTTATCCATTCATTTCTCCGCTGAACCTTGTTTGTTTTTTGTGACGCGATCGCAGCAAGAGCACACGGCTAGGCCTAATGACGAGAGGAGCACAACCCCCAAAAAACGAAAAGCACCTCCACCTCCGATCAGCCCTTTGCAGGTCCGTCTCACTGTACACGATATGTTTGGTGATCCAACAATTTTAGCAAAAAGTCAAGAGATTAGTCGAGACCATGTTTACTGTGTATGGAAAACAAGATCGATAGCACTTAGTATTGATATTTGTGTAGTTCCTTTTTGTTTATATGGACGGTAAAAGCATCCCATATAGGACTAGTTGACCTTTGAACTTGGCTGAATATCATTTTTTGACATTTTATTAAAGCCATTTTATTCAGCTTAGTATTTTCTTTTGTACCATTTGCTCTCATTTCCAGGCAACGTGACAATAACCTGTCGTGTTTAGATTTACTGAACTTATTAAAAGTAGCTAACGCGCAACGTTAGTCATGCTAGCCCCAATGTTGCGTGTTGTCCTGTTTGACCAAACATTGGCTAATTTCACTTAGCACTTAGTTAGCACTCGAAAATGTACTAAGTTTAGTTTAAGCTAATATATATAATGCAGTAAAAAAAAAAGCTTATTATATATACTTTTAAAAGCATTTGTTAGCTATGGAGCTAAGCGCTACTGTTATGCTAACCTTTAAACAGTAGGAAATGTAGCTAGTGTAAGCTAGCTAACAATGATGAACTGATGTAAAATGGGAATGATTAGCTTAGAGTAGATATGTATTAAGTTGTTTTGCTCGTTAATCTTTTGCCCAAATATTCCCAGATTGAATTTATGTAAACATTTTTTTCATACGACAAAGAAGAAGAATGTTTTTGAAGTGATCTAAACGAAGATGATCCAAAAACAATTCTACAATTTCTGCCGCCAAAAACATTACAAGTGACACTTTATTTATTAGATAAACACGAGGCATATTTATACATCCCTGTACAACTATGTATGTAACAAATAAGTCCGAACTGCAGGTATCGTTCCTGCCGTGACTCGGATCAAAACAAGGGCGTGGTGTGTGTTTATTTCAGACCGAAGTGTTTGTGTGTAAACTTCTATTGATGGACTTTGTGAATAGAATATCGGAAGGAAAATGTGTTTTCCGTAGATTTAAGCGATCTAACGAGTCTTCCCTTGTAATATTTCTGCCCCTTTATAGCTGGATGTCTTCTCACCGCCGTATTTGACCCCGAATGAAACTCCGGTGTCGAGCAGGTTCAATTACAAGGTATCGTAACGATCCGTCTTTTTTTCCCCCCACGCGATCTCGTCACGAGTAACACCCGAGTTTTTTGCAGGAGGTGGACCTGAGGAGCGTGTCACTGTTGAGAGAGGAGCTCGAGAAGCTCCAGGAAGAGAAGAGCATGCTGCTGGAGACCATCGCAGATCTGAAGCAGATTACGGAGCAGACTGAGCCCAAGGCGAGTACAGCCCGAGCCCTTTAATATTCTCTCATGTGGCAGACGCTTTGATCCTCAGCCACTCACTTTCTGGAACCCATTTTTACCAGCCGCATCTGCCGACTCGGGCGAGGTAAAGGACGGCCGCTTAAGGGCATGTGACGGCAGCACGACTGCCTCACATCTGCGCCGACTCATACCTTTACGAAACTTCACGGCGGTTCCCAGACACTGGTGTTTGTTCATTTACTTTAAATGCTCTGTGACCAAAGGTATGTGGACACCTGGCCTTCACAGGGGCCTTTCGCAAGCTCAATTATCTCGGATGCCTGTAGAATTATTATTTCCCCCTCGCGGAATCTAAGCAGACCCAGTGCTGAAAAGCGTTTACAATTTAATACGCCGTGAATGACATTCGGTAACCCCCCCCCCCGCACACACACACACACACACACACAGGACCCTGAAATCCATCAAACATCCTTGAAACTGGACCTGGAATCCTTTTCATCTACACACCAGACCTGCCCCACTTCATTAATACGGATGTAGCTGAACGTGCAAATTCACCGCGGTACAATCGAGACTATTATAACTCTTCATAGCCTTTGTGCATGCTTGCAAACATTGACACACATCTAATCTACTACCGTAAATTCTGGACTATAAGCCGCTACTTTTTTCATAGGTTTTGAACCATGCGGCTAATAATAAGGTGCGGCTATTCTGCAGATTTTTTCCCGACCGCTAGGGGCTCTAACCGGAATTAGAATCAAAACTAACACAAAATAAATGCAAAGAAGAAGAATGCGCTAGTTCCTCTTTAGCAGATATAAGTAGGTAGAAGCGGATAGAAGGAGGACAAACTCTATCTTTACAAGGTTAAGGTGTCGTCATTTCACACACAGGAGAAATGAAGGTAAATACTGTAAATAGCGCTTATTTTCTCTTGGTTCTGTCCCGTTTTAATCAGCAAAGTTGCTGCTCGGTGCTCTCTCTCTCTCTCCTCCTCTCGCTCTCCTCCCTGCTCTTTTCACCACACACGCACACACACACACACACATACACACACACACACAATACAGCCTCAGCTTTTCTTGATTTTCCCTCTCCCGATATAAGCCCGGTTCACCCTACAATCCCCGTCCGGGCTCGTAGCACATACCTAGTGTCGCCGACACGGACGCTCGATATATGTTTATGCCTAACCTTTGCCTGTCTGGCCGCTCCGTATGAGCGGCGTCTCCTGAGTTCTTTATTCTAATAAATCCTGTTTTGTATGAATTCCGGATCTCCGCGTCTCTGTGCAGCGTCCACCGTTAAATACAGGTTAGGAAAGGATCTATTTAGGTACATACATGTACATTTACAATTCAAAAGCGGATGCGGCTTGTATGCAGGTGAGGGCTTATTTATTTATTTTTTTTTGTTTTTTTTTTTAAATAGAGCGGATGCGGCTTATATGCAGGTGCGCTTTATAGTCCAGAATTTACGGTATATATATATATATATATATATATATATATATATATATATATATATATATATATATAGGGGGGCACGGTGGCGTAGTGGTTAGCAAGTTCGCCTCACACCGCCAGGATCCGGGTTCGATTCCCGTCTCGGCCATGTGTGTGTGGAGTTTGTGCATGTTCTCCCCGTGTCCTCAGGGGTTTTTTTCTCCGGGTTCTCCGGTTTCCCCCCCGGTCCAAAAACATGCATGGTAGGTTGATTGGCACCTTGGAAAAAATTGTCCCTAGTGTATGAATGTGTGTGTGAATGTGTGTGAATGTGCCCTGTGATGGGTTGTGTTGGTTTTTTTGCCATTCCATCCAGGGTGTATCCTGCCTTAATGCCCATAGACGCCTGAGATAGGCACAGGCTCCCCGTGACCCGATGAAGATGAATGAATGAATGAATGAATATATATATATATATATATATATATATATATATATATTTTTTTTTTTTTATTATGTGCATTAAATATTGTATTTGTAGATGTTCCACAAATAAATCTGACTATTAGATAAACAAGCAAATTCATAAACCTTTAGCCTAGTAGTACATCATAATGGACAGATATATCTCCTTATAACATATCTCCTTATAACCCTTATAACTTCATCTTACGAGTTCAGTACGTTCCTGGGACGTAGCTCGTTAGCTGACGAGCTCGTACAGTGTGCCGGGACGAATTTAGAAATAAAGAATTATTTAAGAATTATTTAATTTAAGAAAAAATGTAAATTCAAAATTAAATATTTTAAAATGAAAATACAACTAATATGCACTAATAACGTTTAATAATTGTGCCTTAGGGAGCACAGTGGCTTAGTGGTTAGCACGTTCGCCTCACACCGCCAGGGTCCGGGTTCGATTCCCGTCTCAGCCATGTGTGTGTGGAGTTTGCATGTTCTCCCCGTGCCTCAGGGTTTTTTTTCTCCGGGTTCTCCGGTTTCCTCCGGTTTCCTCCCTCCCCCCAGTCCAATAACATGCACGGTAGGTTGATTGGCACCTTGGAAAATTGTCCCTAGTGTATGAATGTGTGTGTGTGATGTGTGTGTCCTGCGATGGGTTGGCATTCCATCCAGGGTGTATCCTGAGATAGGCAAGACACAGACTCCCCGTGACCCGAGGGAAGATCGGATAAAGCGGTAGAAGATGAGTGAATGAATGAATTGTGCCTTAATATGTATGAGTTTCTGTTTTGCGTACTTTACCTTTGAGATGAGCGGATAATGGCGTATTTAAAGTTCAGAATTTATGCAATAAAGAATAAATAATGCAGCGCTGAAAGAATGTAATACCCAAGATGCACTATGATAAAGTTTGTACACTACAGTGTATGTGATGGATATTAACGAAACAGCGTTAGAGAGGATGCTAAGACAATGCTCTCGCTGTGAACTCAACTGAAGGGTTATAAGCGACCTTGTGAGTGGCACAGCGTCGCTTGGCATCTTGTGTGAACCTTCGTGCCCGTGAAATTCTCAGCACTCATAAACCCAAATTTCGCTCGTATAGACAATGCAATTTATTTATTTACTTATTTATTTTACGGATCCTGATTTGTAAACCGGGGGCACGGTGGCTTAGTGGTTAGCACGTTCGCCTCACACCGCCAGGATCTGGGTTCGATTCCCGTCTCAGCCATGTGTGTGTGGAGTTTGCATGTTCTCCCCGTGCTGCCTCAGGGGGTTTTTTTCTCCGGGTTCTCCGGTTTCCTCCCGGTCCAAAAACATGCACGGTAGGTTGATTGGCACCTTGGAAAAATTGTCCCTAGTGTATGAATGTGTGTGTGAATGTGTGTGTGTGTGCCCTGCGATGGGTTGGCATTCCGTCCAGGGTGTATCCTGCCTTAATGCCCATAAACGTCTGAGATAGACACAGACTCCCCGTGACCCGAGGGAAGATCGGATATAGCGGTAGAAGATGAATGAATGAATGAATGATTTGTAAACCGATTTCTATTTATATCGAAAGCAATATTTAATCATTTTAATAAAAAAAAAATTCAATCTTTAAAAGCTTTTCCCCAAATTTCATAAATTCGAAAGTAAATAAAATCATAAAACCAGTTTTATGCTGCTGCAGTCAATAATGGATTATTTTGTTGTCCAGCATCCACAAATACAATATTTATTGCCGGTATACATATTTGTTCCTTTGTTGTTTTCCATGTATTGAAGATCAGATGTGTATCATGTTTGCAAGAATCCACAAAGAATCAACGTTGAAGAATTTCTATGTAAAAAAAAAAAAAAAAAAAAAAAAAAAAAAAAAAAAAAAAAAAAAAAAACGAAAAATCAACGAAGCATAACAATAATTCAATTTTCATTTATATTCGCGATAAATGCGATAATTAGTGCATTCGTCAGCAGCTGTTACAGCAAATTAATCAACACCACCTGAGCTATCCAATCAGAACTCAGCAGCACCGATGGAAATACTGTATGGGAAATATATTTATAACAGTGCATCGGGTTCGAGGTGCTAATTAAAGCCTTACACAGAGCTGGGATTCTGACAGCTGTGGCCTTTCCTTAGTTCTTTCGCTATGAAGCGTTGTTAATGTGACTTTGAACATCGGGGGGGGGGGGGGGGGGGGTGGGGGGGGGGTCCTTTGGGGGGTTTTCGTCTGTAATAAGGCTGTCGCTGCGGCAATATGATCCTTTCTTTGTTCTGTGTGCTGTTATAGAAATTTTGACTTATTAAAAAAAAAAAAAAAAGAAATGAATCCCTGTTTTCTTTCCTGGGTTGAGGCAGACTGGACACTCTGGCAGTTTGTTTGCTGCCCTACAAGCCAAAGTGGCATCGCTGTCACAGGAGAACCAGCAACTTGCCCAGATCATTAAGGTAATGATTTTGTTTTCATCGTTGCCGTTATTTTGCAGCATAAGTAATCAGAGGGAAAATGTGTGCACTATATGCACATGGGGTTATTGGGGTTTGCCGCTGTCACTACGTTTAAACCGCAGCATCACTAAATTTGCTAACGTGATTGACCGACTTTGCACACAAATAACCCCCGAAGTTCCGATCAGTACCCCAGTACCTTTAAACCACTGAGCTACACCCACCTTTAAACCACTGAGCTACACCCACCTTTAAACCACTGAGCTACACCCATCATGCCAGACTGTAGAACCCGTGTGGTTCTTGAAGGAAGGTTTCCTTCAGTTCTTACTGCTTAATGGAAACATGAAAAATGTGTAACAGTGTTGTCTTATAGTTCAACCTTCCATAGAAACACAATTCGGAGAAAGCCGGCACCTTAAAAGTGCTTAAAAGTTAAAACAGTTTGATTACTTTGCTAAAAACATGCACGGTAGGTTGATTGGCACCTTGGAAAAGTGTCCCTAGTGTATGTATGTGTGTATGAATGTGTGTGTTTGTGTGCCCTGCGATGGGTTGGCATTCCATCCAGGGTGTATCCTGCCTTAATGCCCATAGACGCCTGAGATAGGCACAGACTCCCCGTGACCCGAGGGAAGATCGGATAAAGCGCTAGAAGATGAATGAATGAATGTAAACAGTGTAACACAAAACACAAACCCCAACCATTTCCATTCGACTGATGAAGCCGCGCCCCTCTTGGAAACGACCCCTTCGGATTCGTATTGTATTTTGCATTTCGCAAGTGTAATGCGGGGCGGGAGGCGGAGAACTACGGAGGCTCGGCGTGTCGAACCAAGGTGAAATCACCATCGGCATAAACCATGAAGTCGAATTAATTGACAATTATAATCTCCCAGCTCTAGCATTCTAGTGTATATATGTATGTGTATATACCGTAAATTCTGGACTATAAAGCGCACCTGCATATAAGCCGCATCCGCTCTATTTAAAAAAAAAAACCCAAAAAATAATAAATAAGCCGCACCTGCATACAAGCCGCATCCGCTTTTGAATTGTAAATGTACATGTATGTACCTAAATAGATCCTTTCCTAACCTGTATTTTAACACGGTGTAACGGTGGACGCTGCACAGAGACGCGGAGATCCGGAATTCATACAAAACAGGATTTATTAGAATAAAGAACTCGGGAGACGCCGCTCATATGGAGCGGCCAGACAGGCTAGGAGAGAGAGCACCGAGCAGCAACTTTACTGATTAAAACGGGACAGAACCAAGAGAAAATAAGCGCTATTTACAGTATTTATCTTCATTTCTCCTGTGTGTGAAATCACGTCACCTTAACCTTGTAAAGATAGAGTTTGTCCTCCTTCTATCCGCTTCTACTGACTTATATCTGCTAAAGAGGAACTAGCGCATTCTTCTTCTTTGCATTTATTTTGTGTTAGTTTTGATTCTAATTCCGGTTAGAGCCCCTAGCGGTCGGGAAAAAATCTGCAGAATAGCCGCACCTTATTATTAGCCGCATGGTTCAAAACCTAGGAAAAAAGTAGCGGCTTATAGTCCAGAATTTACGGTATATATATATGTGTGTGTGTGTGTGTGTGTGTGTGTGTGTGTGTGTGTGTGTGGGGGTATGTATATGTGTGTATATATATATATATATATATATATATATATATATATATATATATATGTATATGTGTGATCCTCCAGAACATTAAACTTGAATTGTTTTTAGCGTTTCTATTATTAAGGCATTCTTTAAATGGGGATTGAATTAATTAGTGAAATATTATCCAGTACAATTATTAGCCTATAGAATTAAATATACCCCCCCCCACCCCCGGTCTCCCTTTGCCTTGCCTTGGAAGATATTAAATGACTTGCTTAACACTATTTATGAAAGTTTTGTACTATTTATTTATATATTTGTTTATATTTATTTATACTGTATTATTCATTATTCATGTATATAGTTTTGTACACATCATTTAACACAATTCATTGTTGTTATTTTGCATTCTTAGAGCTTCTGAAGAATTTGGGATGAGATTATAATTTGTAGTTCAATAATACAAAACTTTCATTACTGTTACCCATGTTTATATAACCTTACCTAACCCCGACCCCCCCCCCAAATCCCTTTGAATAGAAGCGTCCACCCCCTCAAGGTGAGGAAGGCCAGGAGAACTCGCGTCCAACCAGCATCAACTCCATCGCATCGTTCCACTCCACTCGTGCCGAATTCGATCTCTCCAGCGAGCTTTCGGAGGCGAGCGACGCCAGGAAGCCGGCTTTGCACGAGGATGAAATTGCACCGCTTAGGGATGAGCTGCACAGCCTGCAAGCCGAATTGGAAAAGTCGAGGCTGGAAAATCGCTCGCTGCAGGCCAGACTCGAGTCTCAGACGGGCGAAAGCAGGACCGACTTCACGGCCAAGCTGGCAGACCTGCAGCAGAAGTACCAGGAAGTCGTTCTTGAGCTGGAATCGGTGCGGAAGGAGAGGGTGAGAGTGGCACCTCTAGGATCCCCGAGCCAAGATGACGAAATAGTCCAAAAGTTTCAGCTTTTGAAAGGTTGTCTCGAACAGGAGGTCAAAGACCTAAAGGCCAAGCTGGCCACGTCGCAGGAAGACAAAATGCACGACGCTCGCTTGATAAAAGACCTGGAGGCTCGGCTGGAGAGTGAACGGCGTCATGTCGTAAAGGACGAGCACCAGGAACTGAAAAGCTCCTACGGCCTGCTAGTGGAGAACATCAGCCAAGAGAAGGCGCTGTTGATTGGGAAGTACAAAGAGGCTCAGGACGAGGTTAAGCTGCTTCAGGAAGCTCTGCGCGGTACCGTGTCGGTCGAGGCCGCCGCCAAAGACTTCGACGAGATGAAGGGCGAGCTGGGCGGCGTTATCGACGGACTCCAGAAGCGCTTGTTGGAGCTTTCCAAATCTTACAGCGAGGCCAAAAACGAACTGGCCGAAGCCCGGAATCGCCTGCGGGACAAAGCCTCGGAGAGCGAGCAGCTATCGCAGGCGGCGTGTTTGAGTAACGAGCAGCACGAGGAAAAACTGCAAGAGTTGGCGCATAGGATTAAGGACGCGCAGGACTTGTCGAGCGACACCGAGGTCAAGTATCGGGCGGCGCTGCGAGAGATCGCCCAGCTCCGGCAAGACTCGGAGGTTCGGGCCAAGACGTCGGTGAGCCTCGCCGACCACACTCAGGTCGTGGCCTCGCTGGGAAACGCCGTGAAGGGCTTAGAGTCCGAGGTGGACGTCCTTAAACAGCAGCTCACGCAGAAGACCTCGCAGCTGGACGCCTTGCAGGACAGACTTGCTGCGGAGAAAGACAGCGTTCCGGAAGGCTGCGTTTCCAAGGCGGAACACCAGCAGATGAGGGAGTCCCTGGAGCGGAAGATCAGCCAGCTCACCCAGCTCCTTCAGGACGCTCTGCGGAAGCAGGACGAGATGGCACTGCAGGCGGCTGCAGCCTGGCAGGAGGTGAAGGATAGCAAGGACGACGGCGAGGCGGCGCGGAAGCTCGCCGCCGCGAGAGAGCAGGAGAACGGCGTGCTGAGCGGGAAGTTCAGAGAGGCCCAGGAAGCCATTACCCAGCTGAAAAAACAGGTGGAGAATCATGTCTACTCGGAACGAGAGAAGAATAAAAAGGTAAATACAAAACACACAAACAAACACTCGACTAAACCTGTTCAGTGCCGGCGATTGTGATTCGTTCATACTACTTGGTTGTTTTCCGCACCCATTCTATTTCCATTTTTATATATATATATATATATATATATATATATATATATATATATATATATATATATATATATCTATATATATATATATATATATATATATATATATACATATATCCACATATCATCTTCATACCATTCTAAAAAAATCTACATCTCTAAATCCAATCTTCTACCCGCTTTATCTGAATCTTCCCTCGGGTCACGGGGAGTCTGTGCCTATCTCAGGCGTCTATGGGCATTAAGGCAGGATACACAAACCGTGCCCCTATATATATATATATATATATATATATATATATATATATATATATATATATATATATATATATATATATATATATATATATATATATATATTTTTTTTTTTTTTTTTTTCATTGTGTATTTTAATGTAAAAAAAGGTCAATACACAGATATTTTTATTAGTAGGATATTAAACACATTCAAACCTTAACCAAGATCATTAACTACAAGACCTTAACCAAGATCATTGTTTATTTTTCTTTTTTAACTATAAACAATAACAGTATAAACCTGTATTATTTGTAACACATGTAGAAATTAGTTGTATAATACATTTCCGAGACGACTAATGCAATCGATTATTCGGTAAACGTTCCATCGATTAATCGTGTCGTCGGATGCTTTTTTCCTTTAATAAAGAGCAAAACTAAACAAGAGAGGCCTGTCTTATTAAGTCGTTTGTTTTCCTTATTTATTTATTTGATACATCTGCATTTTATTGCTGAACTTGCATACAAATATATCGGTTGTAAACGAAACCTATATTAGCGTATTTAATTGCCATCAAAATACAAATACTGTGCGTTCAAAAAGTTCCTCCGCACCGACCGCATAGACCAAGTCGTGACCAACTATTGGTTGAATTAAACTTGTTTTTTGTGTTATTGTCACTCATATATTTATTTATGAAATCCTACACAGTATAGTGATGTGGGATTTTTTTCTACCGATAAAGCTGCTTGAAATTTTCCACCCGCAAAATCCGTGTAATTATTGCTAGTTTAAAAAAAAAAAAAAAGCGTTCCACTTCCTGCTTTACACGCCACTGCGGAGGGACTTTTTGAACGCTCTGTATATAATTAATTGGGGCTAACGGTTGATCCCTGATCCCTGCGGGGTCTCTACTCAGTACGCCGACATTGCTTTTTAAGTATGTTCATAACGGCACAGGGCAGTCATGTGATCACGTGTTAATCGGTCAACAACAGCGGCTAATAAAAAAATGTTAATTGTCTTGTAAACAGAAAGAAAATAATTCCCTTTAATTAAATGAAATACAGGGAAATACAGAGTTTAATTAAATGCACTAAACCAGTGGTTCCCAACCGGTGTGCCGCGGCACTAAGGGGTGCCGTGAGATCTTTTGAGGGTGCCGCCAAAATTTCGGGGAAAAAATTGCACTAACGTCATTCTCTCTTGGCGGGAGAGTGGGAGGGAGGGAGGGAGGTGACTACCAAGATAGCGGAGAGTCCTTCTCCACCCCACCTCACCCCACCCGTTCCTCAGTGAGGGTTGTGGATTGACGCGTATAACACACGTACAGGACAGGGCGCACAGCGAGTCGCCACTCGCCAGCATGCCTCAGTACTGATTGGTGACTCAAAGGAGGCAGAAGGTATTGTATTAAGCAGCACGTGCACGTAAATTTGTGATCAAGTGATAAAAGTCACTAGGACTAGGTATAAGGTGTTGTTGCATGCAAACTCTCGAAATGAAACAAATAAATAAATAATAATAAAAAAGCTACGGAGATTTTAAATATCTTTTTCCTTATAAGGGTGCCGGGAACTTTTGAAAGGCTTTCCAAGGGTGCCTCAAACAAGAAAAGGTTGGGAACCACTGCACTAAACGAAGCATGTTTAATTTGCCTCGGTTGTATTTTTGTAATTGAATCGTTAGGGATCGTTATAGCGCTAGGAATAAGCCAAACAATTGTGTGGCTACACTTGCATTCACCAAGCTGAAGAGCAGAGATGGATTTGGATGCAAGAAATTCGCTGTATGCAAATGAAAGCACAAGAAGACATAATATATAAACCCCAAACCGACAAGCATTTGTAAGTCCGCAAGAAACAACACACAAATGACCACAAATAAAGTTATTTAATTAGTCAATTATTAGTTAGCGAACCATCAACAAATAGCTCAGCTTAGAGAGCTCAGCTTATTATTATTCATTATTCAATTCATTTGGCATCATCACATGTACAGCATTTTGGCAGAAAACCCTTATCTAGGGCGACTTGCAGTGGAGCAATTAAGGGTTAATTTGTTCATTGGGGGAGGGGGCCACCCATGGGTCCTTGAGCAAGGCCCTTAACTCTCTGTGCTCTCCAGGGGGCGCTGTATCATGGCTGTCCCTAACTTCCAAACAAGCTGGGATATTTCACTGTGCTGTAATGTATATGTGATAAATAAAGGATATTCTATTCTATTATGCTCAAGGGCCCCCTAGTGGTGGAATTTGAACCTTCCGGTCCGCTGAGCTCGGCGTGTCCATCGGCGTGGCCGTGTACACATTAAAACACAAGTGTGAGGGCAAATCAGTCATTAGTACATTCATTCATTCATCTTCTACCGCTTTATCCGATCTTCCCTCAGGTCACGGGGAGTCTGCGCCTATCTCAGGCGTCTATGGGCATTAAGGCAGGATACACCCTGGATGGAATGCCAACCCATCACAGGACACACACACACACACACACACACATTCATACACTAGAGGCAATTGTCCAAGGTGCCAATCATGTTTTTGGACCAAAGGAGGAAGGAAGAACCCGGAAAAACGGAAAAGAAAAGGAGAACGGAGAAGAAGGAAACCGGGAACGGAGAAAAAACCCCCGAGGCACGGGGAGAACATGCAAACTCCACACACACATGGCCAAGACGGGAATCGGACCCGAACCCTGGCGGTGTGAGGCGAACGTGCTAACCACTAAGCCACCGTGCCCCACTCATTTGTACAATCCGGTGAAAATCTTTAGTACACTTTAGATAAAGGCTGATCTATGAAGCCTCGTAGTAACTCTGCAAAGACACGGAGTACATGCGCACGATACGACACCACTAAACTAGAATACGCCTCCAGAGGATGCCGAACTTTTATTTCCTGCTCGTTTGTAACCGTGTTGTTTTCCTTCCTTCAAGATTGACGATCAGTCAAAAGAGGTGGGGAAGTTGAAGGAGGCCCTGAACAGCTTGTCCCAGCTCTCGTACACAACAAGCAGCCCAAAAAACCGACAACAGAGCCAGCAGGTCGATTCCCTCCAACAGCAGATCAAACAGCTGCAGTACCAACTGGCTGTGAGTTAAATCCTTTTTTTTACCCAGAATTCCCCAGTATAAACGTGCATCTGTGTGTACGATACCAAGCAACGCAGAAATGTAACGTGTAAATGTGACCACTAGGGCTGTAAATAGATCCACCTATTTAATCGAGTTGACTCGTGATTAATTGCAATTAATTTTATATTTATTTCACTGTAGAAATAATTATTTTAATATGAATTTCTTGTTAATTCATTTATTATACATTTCAATGTTCTTTTTTTAGTGGTTGTTTTAATTGTGCGTGGCCCCTTTAAGAATTCTGTTCCTGTTTTGGTTGCATATAAAGCGGTGATACATTTAGGTTGCATACGGTAATATAGTGAGGAGATCATACCTGTTGTGAATGCGCACCGTTAAGCCACGCCTTTTAGCCGTTCTCATTGTTCACTTGCTGTTTAAGACGTGTCGTCACTATGGCTGTCGGCGTTAACGCGTTAATAACGCACTCATTTTTAATAAACGCAGCGTGCATTACTACGCCAGTGATCCGCTCCTTCACTCTGCGTCGTGTCGGCGTATGAACAGAACAACAAAGGCTCCTCAGGGCACTTTACATTCTGAACAAATAAACAAATAAATTCTTTTTTATTTATTTCAATCTGGAAAGAATTATTTTAATATTCATTCATTCATCTTCTACCGCTTTATCCGATCTTCCCTCGGGTCACGGGGAGTCTGTGTCTATCTCAGGCGTCTATGGGCATTAAGGCAGGATACACCCATATGAAATGCCAACCCATCACAGGACACACACACACACACACACACACACACACACACTCACATTCATACACTAGGGACAATTTTCCAAGGTGCCAATCAACCTACCGTGCATGTCTTTGGACCGGGGGGAGGAAACCGGAGAACCCGGAGAAAAACCCCCCTGAGGCACGGGGAGAACATGCAAACTCCACACACACATGGCCGAGACGGGAATCGAACCCGGACCCTGGCGGTGTGAGGCGAACGTGCTAACCACTAAACCACCGTGCCCCCTTTTAATATTAATTAATTCATTTATTATGAATTCCAATGTAATTTTTTTAGTAGTGTTTTTAATTAGTAAATATGGTACGTGGCTTAAGAATTATGTTCCGCTTTTGGTTGCTTTCCATATGATGCGTTTAGGTTCCATGCGCTAATATAATGAGGAGATGATACCTGTTGTGAATGCGCAGCTAGTAGGTGTAATTCAGGGAAATTTAGGAAGCATGATTGGATGCTCGTTACCGAGTGTTTTTTTTTGTTAATAAAACACGTCTATCGCCTCTTTTATATTCCATCCTAACATTACATGAGGAAAGATCCGTGCTTAAATGATCCGGGAAGGACACGGACTGAAGTTTCTTTATTCATTTGGGTTTTGTTATTTGTACCGAATGAAAAGTGTCCTGAGGAGTCTTTGTTGTTTGTGTTTCGCTCATTCGCCAACACAACGCAGAGTGAAGGAGCGGATCACTCGCATAGTGACGCACACTGTGTGCCTAAAAGGCGTGGCTTAATGGTCTTAAACTGCATGAAATATTGTGATTTCTGTTTTTATACAGGAGTCGAAGAAAAGACACCATGAAATTGTATCTGTGTACAGGATGCACCTCCTCTACGCTGTTCAGGTTCGTACTTGTATCAGTCTACTGTTTAAAGAGTCATTCATTCATTCATCTTCTATTCTTTCTACCAAAAAATACCGCTTTATTATATCCGATCTTCCCTCGGGTCACGGGGAGTCTGTGTCTATCTCAGGCGTCTATGGGCATTAAGGCAGGATACACCCTGGATGGAATGCCAACCCATCACAGGACACACACACACACACACACACACACACACACACACACACACACACACATTCATACACTAGGGACAATTTTCCAAGGTGCCAATCAACCTACCGTGCATGTTTTTGGACCGGGGGGGAAACCGGAGAACCCGGAGAAAAACCCCCTGAGGCACGGGGAGAACATGCAAACTTCACACACATGGCTGAGACGGGAATCGAACCCGGACCCTGGCGGTGTGAGGCGAACGTACTAACCACTAAGCCACCGTGCCCCACTGTTTATTTATTTATTCACATTATTTTATTGATCCTATGAGGGAAATTATTTTTTTGTTTTGTTTTGGAAGCTGGCGTCAGAGTGCAGGGTCAGCCATGATACGGCGCCCCCTGGAGCACAGAGGGTTTAAGGGCCTTTCTTAAGGACCCAAGTTTGGCAGCGTGGGTCCCTGAGAAAGGAAAAGGAATCAGCAAAAAAAATTTCCCTTTTATCATTGGGTTTGATTCCCGTCTCGGCCATGTGTGTGTGGAGTTTGCATGTTCTCCCCGTGCCTCTGGGGGTTTTTCTCCGGGTTCTCCGGTTTCCTCCCCCGGTCCAAAAACATGCACGGTAGGTTGATTGGCACCTTGGAAAATTGTCCCTAGTGTATGAATGTGTGTGTGTGTGTGTGTGTGTATCCTGTGATGGGTTGGCATTCCATCCAGGGTGTATCCTGCCTTAATGCCCATAGACGCCTGAGATAGACACAGACTCCCCGTGACCCGAGGGAAGATCGGATAAAGCGGTAGAAGCGGTGAATGAATTAATTTTAAGGTGCTACTTAAAAAATGTACGCTAATCTGTGTGTACACTGAATCATTTTTGGTTTTTGATGGTTATTTGTAAGTTGACTCTTTTATTTTATTTATTTATTATTTAGAGAGTTTTACACCTGTTTTTTTTTTTTTGTTTGTTTTTTTTTTTGTTTTTTTTTTACTAAAGCTTGCATAATTTATGAAGGTTTTTTTTTCCCTGTGTGCTGAGATATACAAATAGAACTTTAGTATCGAAATAGACATTAGTATACAGTGTGAATCTGTAATGCTTCTGGTCCAAGCAAATGTTTCCGACATTTTTCATGAAAAATAAATAAATAAATGAACAAACAAACAAATAAATAAATAGATCTGTTCACAGAGCAATGCTAACATTATACTTTATTTATTTATTTATTACGTTTTTGCATGCTACAGGGTCAGATGGACGAAGATGTCCAGAAAGCCCTGAAACAAATTCTGGTGATGTGTAAAATACCAGCAGAGGACAAATGACGTTTCCTCCAGACCAGACCAGACCAGACCAGACCAGACCAGACTAGACTCCGCCTACACAATATTGGTATAAGGAATTTCGTACCTGCACATTGAGAATGTATCCGTATTAAACGGAGTCGTTTCCACGTCTCTGTGGGGGGGGGCGGAAGGACGACCCGAGGTTTAAAAATATTGCTCTTTTGTATTTGCAAGCACTTAAACGCATCAGACAATCAAATAAAGAATGAAGCAGTAAGATAAGGTTTTTGCACATACCGAAACATTTCAGACGCAAAAAGGGGCGGGGCTTAACTTTTTTGACCAGCCAATGAGGTCAATGTTGTATGTTATTTCTCATGGAGTCTCACTTTCCCATAAAATACTAAGTTTGTCAACAAACTGATAAACAGGTGCATTTTCTAGGTAAAATCAGTAGCTGTATTTATTAAGATCTGTTGTTTATTGGCTGATTGTTGTGTGTAAGCGTCACGGCTCTTTGCATGCCGCATGGCAAAATCACATATGCCCAGATATAGAGGTCAGGAATTGCTTTTATTTATTTCGGGTGTGACGTGTGTAAAAGCCTGACATGTTTCTACAGACACACAGATAGCAGCTTCCCAGGAACCCTCACTGAAATATCCACGACGGTGACGGCGTCTGTTTTATTTGATGTATTTCTTACGAATAAGCCGTGCTAGTGCTACAGCTGGTGTCTCGCCAGTGCCAACGGGTGCAAGTAAATATACATAAAGAGGCCTTGAGGACGAGACAGAAACCTCCAGCTTTGTGTTTCCATCGTAAGCATTTTAGAAA
>JACRUU010000024.1:12853527-12856027 GCA_030449085.1 Kryptopterus vitreolus
AAAAAAAGAACAAATGAATACCACTCACGCTTCCTAAATTTCCCCGAATTTCCCCTACTAGCTGCGCATTCACAACAGGTATGATCTCCTCACTATATTAGTGTATATTACCGTATGGAGCCTTACGCAAGCGCATCACATTCCCAAATCCGTATTACACAATAAAGCGCATTTTTCTTTTGGGAATGCAACGCGCTTCAGTATAACCTAAACACCGTATCACCAGTTTATATGGAAAAGCAACCGGAACACAATTCTTAAAGGAGCCACGTCCCATATTTTACACTTAAAGCAACCACTAAACAAGTAAAACAATATTAAATAATCAGTGGTTTTGTTAAAGGGAGAGCTTTTGAGCGAAATGCATATAATTATACCATCTCTTAGTTGGAGTATTAAAAACATGAAACGTATTCACTTATGGTACATTGCGATATTTCTATATTATAATCTGTAAAATCTATAAATCGTTACAAAAAAAAATTATATAAAGATTCATTAATGATATAACAAATGTTATTAATAAAGTACTATCAAAAACATTTTACTAGCAAAATTTGACGGATGTTTCATAAAGACATCGTGTGTTCGTACGTCAGCGGCACTTTCAACACGCAAAACCTGAACCGCTGAACCGCCACTGTCCTGCTGTCTAGCCGTCTCGGCACAGGGTTGCTGTTGTTCCTCCTGCTTCGAGAGGCTGGAGTCCACCTGTTCCACCTAGTTCAGTGTTTCTGTTCCTGCTATAAACACACACACACACACTACAGTGTGACTCCAGGGCCCGTTCTTTATCTGATTCGTTGGATCAGGTGTGTGTGAACACAGACTACACCAGATTAACCCAGGCAAGATGACCTTTATTTTCTGTCTCATCTCAGTTTATCCTCTAGGAGTCGCAGGGTACACCGTGCAAAATCGGTTTGAAGATGTACGTCTTTAATGCGTTTGCTTACTTTTGTAAGAGAGATGTTTTTCTGGCTTGTGTGGTTTTTTTTTTTTTTCCTAGCTAATAAAATTGCTATGAATTTGTTCCCTTTGATTTGTGTTTCATTTAGATGTTGACTGTGGTAATGATCACTCGAGTATTTCTATAATTGCTGAACCGTACGATAAAGTAAAAGCGCCCCGGTTTGCAACACCAAACCGGCCACGCTTGACTGGTTTACTGAGTTACTTTAAGCACTGGATGACCGCTCTGAAAAGCGCTTCTCGGAAATGGAGAGCTACTGTGAAACACCAATGTCCGGTTGCACAAACAAGGAAGCTGAGACATGACAAACAAATGTAGAGATGGGGAAGGACTGGAGGGACGAGCATGGTCCTCGTCACCCGATCCAGTTATCCAGTCCAAAAAAAAAAAGGCTTTGGGATTTGGCACAACAGGAGAATCCCAGCGTGAAAGTGCAGCTGTAAAAAAAATTGTTGACAGTCACGCAATGGTGTCAGCGAGGAATAGGGTCTCGTATAAAGTCTCTAACAGGTTACCTTGTTAAATTCATGTCATAAAGAGTCGGGCGTTAGTTTAAGAGCAAACGTAGACCCTACCCTGTATTTATAGTCCGAAAAAAAAAACATAAAAAAAAAAAAAAAAAAAAAAAAAAAAAGCATTTGGTGAATGAAAAAAATCATATAAAAATGAATGAAATGAACTTTATTTCCAATCATTTTGATATCATTTAATGCTCTCACTCTTGCTTTTGATTTCTGTTGTCTCATACCGTATGTGTTTTATTGTCATTTAATGCCTTAATCCAGCTTCGAATAGAAAACTTCACTCTCCCTCTCTGACTGTTGAGATCCGTTTTTTTTTTAATGAATTAAAATGAACTGATTTAATCGGATGATGCACATATAGTGCTGTAGCGATAGATAGATAGATAGATAGATAGACAGATAGATAGACAGATAGATAGGTAGGTAGGTATAAGATATAGTGCTGTATGTATGTATGTATGTATATATATACAGACGTGGACAAAATTGTTGGTACCCTTTGGTCAATGAAAGAAAAAGTCACAATGGTCACAGAAATAACTTTAATCTGACAAAAGTAATAATAAATAAAAATTCTATAAATGTTAACCAATGAAAGTCAGACATTGTTTTTCAACCATGCTTCAACAGAATTATGTAAAAAAATAAACTCATGAAACAGGCATGGACAAAAATGATGGTACCCCTAGAAAACACAGAAAATAATGTGACCAAAGGGACATGTTAATTGAAGGTGTGTCCACTAATTAGCATCACAGGTGTCTACAACCTTGTAATCAGCCATTGGGCCTATATATATGGCTCCAGGTAATCACTGTGTTGTTTGGTGATATGGTGTGTACCACACTCGACATGGACCAGAGGAAGCAAAGGAAAGAGCTGTCTCAAGAGATCAGAAAGAAAATTATAGACAAGCATGTTAAAGGTAAAGGCTATAAGACCATCTCCAAGCAACTAGATGTTCCTGTGAGTACAGTTGCACATATTATTCAGAAGTTTAAGA
>JACRUU010000024.1:12861027-12868527 GCA_030449085.1 Kryptopterus vitreolus
CATGTGGTCCTGTTCTGCCGAAACTAAAACGTGAAATAAAACTTGTCTCCATCCATCCACTGATGAAAGGCTACACAACATATTACCTGTTAAACGTCTCAATAAATATTTAAATAAATATTTACGATACACATAATATATTTGTATGTACAGCAGTGTAACATAATTGCATTTACTATATTGAGCACATTGTATTGAGAATTGTTTTCTGCAACGTTCCTTCGTTATTGATCATTCATTCATTCATCTTCTACCGCTTTATCCGATCTTCCCTCGGGTCACGGGGAGTCTGTGTCTATCTCAGGCGTCTATGGGCATTAAGGCAGGATACACCCTGGATGGAATGCCAACCCATCACAGGACACACACACACACACACACACACATTCACATTCACAATACACTAGGGACAATTTTCCAAGGTGCCAATCAACCTAAATGTTTTTGGACCGGGAGGAAACCGGAGAACCCGGAGAAAAACCCCCTGAGGCACGGGAAGAACATGCAAACTCCACACACACATGGCCGAGACGGGAATCGAACCCGGACCCTGGCGGTGTGAGGCGAACGTGCTAACCATTAAGCCACCGTGGCCGATAGTTTTTGATCAGAGTCGTATTTTTCGTATAAAGTCAAATTTGCCTCCTAATAATGCAAAGAAACAAATATGGCTGCTTTCATTTCAGGCATTAATTGAAGTTTTTCTTGCCTAGAAATGAACTTTTGCTGAAATCCATCTCGAAGGCTTTTTTCAGGGTTCGTTCATCAGACAGATCTGATTTGAACAAAGCACCAGAACTACACAAAAATGTGATTTTAATAGTTGTGTAAAGTTTTCTCTGAAGCTCAGAATCACTCCAGTGTGAAATAATTAACATTTCACCACCTTCTAGCTCTTCTCTCAAGCTGAAAGAAGCAGCGGATCCGAGTGTCTGACGTGTTGCCGGGGTCAGAGACTCCAGACTATTTTTTATTTTTTTTTTTTTTTTATTGTTTACATAAACTCTAGGTTGCATCATTTTTGCATAATTTCCAATCCCTAGGAAAACCGCAACGCCACGAAAAATAAACACGGGGTGATTTTATAAAGTTAATAGTGATGCTTCTGCTGGATGTGATGTGTGGAGGAGGTGCAGCTGAGGCTGCAGTGAAAGGAGACTTGTAGAATCGTGTCCATGTGGTTTCTTGCTTTACACTAAATCTGTCGTGTCACATAAAGGTCTTATTTGACAGGGGGCACGGTGGCTTAGTGGTTAGCATGTTCGCCTCACATCGCCAGGGTCCGGGTTTGATTGCCGTCTCGGCCATGTGTGTGGAGTTTGTGCATGTTCTTTCCGTGCCTCAGGGTTTTTTTCTCCGGGTTCTCCGGTTTCCTCAAGGTCCAAAAACATGCATGGTAGGTTGATTGGCACTTTGGAAAATTGTCCTTAGTGTATGAATGTGTGTGTGAATGTGTGTGTGTGTGTGTGTGTGTGTCCTGCGATGGGTTGGCATTCCATCCAGGATGTATCCTGCCTTAATACCCATAGACGCCTGAGATAGACACAGACTCCCCATGACCCGAGGGAAGATCGGATATAGCGGTAGAAGATGAATGAATGAATGTATTTGACGATGGGGCACGGTGGTTTAGTAGTTAGCACGTTCGCCTCACACCGCCAGGGTCCAGGTTCGATTCCCTTCTCGGCCTCCCGGTCCAAAAACATGCACGGCAGGTTGATTGGCACCTTGGAAAATTGTCCTTAGTATATGAATGTGTGTGTGTGTGAGTGTGTGTGTCCTGTGATGGGTTGGCATTCCATCCAGGGTGTATCCTGCCTTAATACCCATAGACGCCTGAGATAGACACAGACTCCCCGTGACACGAGGGAAGCTCGGATATAGGGGTAGAAGATGAATGAATGAATGAATGAATGAATATTTGTATGGACAGATGTTCCCTGTCTCTTATTCCGTGTATCGGCTTGCCGTCTGGTCACTTTATGAACTTTTGGCTGAATGCTGAATCGCAGCTAAGTGACGGTACGAGGGAGCTCAAGCCTCGGCAACTACAAAGCGAAACACTGCAGGCCTGTTAAAAATGAATATAAATTTTTATAGCGTAGGGCTTTAAAATTCTCCATTGTGATTGGTCAGATGTCGTTCCATTTTTCACTAATAGTAGCTGTAACGGTAGCGCTGCTATAAATCAGCCCCTTTAATGTGTGTGCACTTGTTCAAATAAGTTATAGCGTTTCGATGCTCGGTGCGGCGGATAAGGCCTACTGTAAATAGATCTTACACGGGACATTTTTAACATTTATAATCGGAGTATCCAGTACATTTTTTTCCGATATTGCTTCATAATTTTAATAAAGACATCACTGTGTGAATGTTCCAGACAAGCCAATGAAAGACAGATTTATCCAATCATTGTAGATGTGATGTTAGAGGCAGTCATGTGGATCAGATCATGCTCCATCGCTACACTGTTGACTGGCTGATATTAATGTCTTTTGGCGAAAATAAAATGTACATATTTCCATCCTTTTTCCCCCCAAATGGAGCTTTTCCGTGTCTGAGTATGATGACGTTAAATCGTTTTAATCTGAAAAGCAGATCTTCTATAAGCAGCATAAACGAATGGGATTGTTATTTACCTCTCTAAATTTCATTAAAAACATGTTTATTTTGTGTTTTTTTACATTTACAGCATTTGGCAGACGCCCTCATCCAGAGTGACTTACAACTGAGTAATTGAGGGTTAAGGGCCTTGCTCAAGGGCCCACTAATAGCAACTTGGTGGTGGAGGGATTTGAACCCTCAACCTTCCGATCTTCTGGTCCAAAGGCCAATACCTTAACCACAGAGCTCCCACAGAGGGGGTCAAATATATATATATATATATATATATATATATATATATATATATATATATATATATATATATATATATATCTCTAGTGGGGCACGGTGGCGTAGTGGTTAGCACGTTCGCCTCACACCACCAGGGTCCGGGTTCGATTCCCGTCTCGGCCATGTGTGTGTGGAGTTTGCATGTTCTCCCCGTGCCTCAGGGGGTTTTTCCGGGGCTTTCTCCGGTTCTCCGGTTTCCCCCCGGTCCAAAAACATGCATGATAGGTTGATTGGCACCTTGGAAAATTGTCCCTAGTGTATGAATGTGTGTGTGAATGTGTGTGTGTGTGTGCCCTGCGATGTGTTTGGCATTCCATCCAGGGTGTATCCTGCCTTAATGCCCATAGACGCCTGAGATAGGCACAGGCTCCCCGTGACCCGATGGAAAGATCGATTGGATAAAAGCGGTAGAAGATGAAGAATGAATGATGATGAATATATATATATATATATATATATTGCATTACAGATGTCCCTTTACTGGTTGACTTCCCCTCGTATATATATATATATATATATATATATATATATATATATATATATATATAATATATATATAGCCCCCTCAGGACTCCAAATATCACTAGATCGCAGATCACTATACAGGATTTCAGACCGGATCGATCGAGGACCGGCGGATAACAATGACCATCACCGGTATCGGTATCCAAAGCAGTACCATTGGAAATTGGGGTACTGTTGGCCAGAGGAGAAGGAGATGGGGAAGAAGTTTACAGAGATGGCAGGGAATGGAAGAGTATAAGAGGAGGAAGAGGAGAAGGAATGATTCTGGAGTGAGTTAGATGGACCTAGGAATGATAAGAACAGACTTCGATGGCCATGTTGGTGAAGGGAATAGAGGTGAATATATTCACCAGGGGGCATGGTGGCTTAGTTAGCACGTTCGCCTCACACCTCCAGGGTTCAGGTTCGATTCCCGTCTCAGCCATGTGTGTGTGGAGTTTACATGTTCTCCCCATGCCTCATGGGGTTTTTCTCCGGGTTCTCCGGTTTCCTCCCCGGTCCAAAAACATGCAAAATGCACGGTAGGTTGATTGGCACCTTGGAAAATTGTCCCTAGTGTATGAATGTGTGTGTGTGAATGTGTGTGTGTGTGTGTGTGTGTGTGTGCCCTTCAATGGGTTGGCATTCCATCCAGGGTGTATCCTGCCTTAATGCCCATAGACGCCTGAGATAGGTCCCCCGTGACCCGAGGGAAGATCGGATAAAGCGTTAGAAGATGAATGAATGAAATACATATACCAACCTTTTTCCATGCTCTTTTATAATAAATATATTCTGTAAATAACACAATGATGTCATGTGACATATCAAAAGTAAGCAGAATTTTCTTTTTTTATTATTTCAAATTCAAATACTAGCACAAACCACATGTTGAAAGATGGTGAAATAAAACAATATCTATTTTCATTTATAAGCTACAATATGACTGCAATATCGGGATCGAACGGGTTGTGGGCCCAAGCGCTCCGTTCTCTGGAGCAAAGGGTCTTCGGCCCAAACCTGAGATCGTTCTGACTGTGTCAGCGTGCCCCGTCTTGACCTGCCACCAACACACTCCAAACCGTCTCCCTAACGGCATGCACATCAGGTTCCTATGAAGCTAAACAGAACCAGATGCCGTAAATATATTTCAAAACAGATGGGATTGTGTTATTAATGACACAGTACATCAAGACCCCCCCTACCCCTCTCCCTCTCTCCCTCTCTCTCTCTCTCTTTCCCTGCTTTCCTTAACACGTCAAAGCTTTAAAAAAAAAACCTGATAGAATGAATGAAAGTTCTCGGATCCGGTTCAGGAAAGGTGCCTCTTTTTTTTTTTGTTAATGCACAGATGGTGCTTTTGAACTTCCTATGATCCGGCTAGCTAATGGCTCGCTTGCACCAGATTAATCAAGAATCGAAAAAGAACAGAAGCCATATTCAGATTCGGCTTGAAATGTAACAGGGAGAACCGTCTCGGGAAGACGCCTGGAAAGGGGGGGATGGGGGTAGGGAGGGGGGCATGTTCACAGCCAAGTGACAGGGAATTTATAGGAGCACTTAAGACATCTTGTGCAGTAAGAACGAGGGGGAGAAAAAAAAAAAAAAAAAAAAAAAGTCGAACCCCTCGTCTATGAGTGGCTTATTAAAAAGGTGAGAAGTGAGTGTACTGTCTGGACAGGGGGAAATAATTGTGCTCTTAAAAGCGACTTCAAAAGGCTAGCCGTGTCGCCGGGGAAGCGCTAGCAAAGACTCGGAGAGGAAGTGACTCGCGAGGGCTCGCCGCCTCTATCTGCACGTGCCGGATCAAACCGTCTGCTCTCCCGGAGTGTGGAGCTATGCACTGTACGCCACGTCTCGCTCTCCTCGCACGTCCATCCGTTTATGTGGAGCCTCTGAAGCACATTCGCGTCCCTTCTGTGGTTTTTAGCTACTGGGATGCAAACACTTCTTGAGCTTGGCTCGGACTAATATTTGGTTTGGCACAGGAAATGTGTTCCTGACACGTCCTAGCGAGGTCAGCTCCCTGGCTTGTTCGCGGCACTGTGAAAATAAAGCTTAAAGACAATTTTTCTTTCTTTTTTTTTTCTTTTTTTTCTTCCTCCTAGACACTTTAGAGTTTATGACTGCCATATATGTACGTATGTCTTAAAAGAATCTGAATGGAAAGGAATAAAATGACCGAGGTGTCAATCATGCTGCCAAGATGAGGCTTTTCTCACAAATACTTTATTTATTTGTTTATTTATTTATTTATGGGCTTTATGGGGATAGAACTTTCTGGCTGGGTTTACATTTTCATTCATTCATTCATTCATTCATCTTCTACCGCTGTATCCGATCTTCCCTCGGGTCACGGAGAGTCTGTGCCTATCTCAGGCGTCTATGGGCATTAAAGCAGGATACACCCTGGATGGAATGCCAACCCATCACAGGACACACACACACACACATTCACACACTACACTAACTAGGACAATTTTCCAAGGTGCCCAATCAACCTACCGTGCATGTTTTTGGACCGGGGGAGGAAACCGGAGAACCCGGAGAAAAACCCCCTGAGGCACGGGGAGAACATGCAAACTCCACACACACATGTACAGAACATAATGTGAATACTCACTTGTACATCAGCCACCTGTTGCAATAGAGCGGAATTGGCCGGGTCGTGATTAAAGCAGATGTTGCTGACCAATAGAGCCATTCAGACTTTGGAACCCCCGGTATCAGACCTAGCACCAGACCTTGTAACCCTGGCATCAGACATAGAACCAGACCTTGGACCCCCAGGATCAGACCTAGCACCAGACTTTGGAACCCCGGCATCAGACCTAGCACCAGACCTTGGACCCCCGACATCAGACTTAGAACCAGACCTTGGACCCCCAGCATCAGACCTAGCACCAGACCTTGTAACCCCGGCATCAGACCTAGCACCAGACCTTGTAACCCCGGCATCAGACCTAGCACCAGAACTTGTAACCCCAGTATCAGACCTAGCACCAGACCTTGAACCCCTGACATCAGACCTAGAACCAGACCTTGGATCCCCAGTATCAGACCTAGCACCAGACCTTGAACCCCTGACATCAGACCTAGAACCAGACCTTGGATCCCCAGGATCAGACCTAGCACCAGACCTTGGACCCCCAGCATCAAACCTGGAGCTCAGTGGTTAAGGCGCTGGTCTCTGGACTGGAAGAACGCAGGTCCAAATCCCACTCCGCCCCCAAGCTGCTACGAGTGGGCCCTTAAGCAAGGCCCCTAACACTCAATAACTCAAGTCGCTCTGGATAAAGGAGTCCGACAAACGCCGTCAATCTAAACAATGGCTTCCCCTAAGACTCTTCCTACATCTGGCCGAACACACTAACGAAGCTAAACGGGCCTTGATAAGGGAAGCTGACCAAGAACCAAGCAGCCACTGGATATTTTCCATGACCGAGCCAGCCAAGCTTCAGGAGATCTGTATGCACCTGCCAAAAGGACAAACACCTCAGACATATTCCATCAATGAAGTCTTTATGGTAGACTGGCTAAAAAAAAAACACACAACTTTGGAGAAGAAGGCATATGGCAGGCGCTCAGAGTGTATAAAGCTCTTAAAATAAACGTTTTGGCATTAACTCCAGGTGCTATATCCGCTATGGTGTAGCAAGATGATGTCACCGTCACACAACAGCCATATTTCTGTTGTAATTTTCTCAACAAAGTCATGAAGACTGAAGACTTTCCAAACTGTATGTCTCACTCTCTCTCTCTCTCTCTCTCCTTTTTATTCAGACCGCTCCACATGTTCTCGCAAAAACTGTTCCAGTCTCCAGGGTTCGTTTCCCGTCTCGGCCATGTGTGTGTGGAAGTTTGTGCATGTTCTCCCCGTCTTCTCAGGGGGTTTTCCTCCGGGTTCTCCGGTTTCCTCCCCCGGTCCAAAAACACACATTAGGTTGATTGGCACCTTGGAAAATTGTCCCTAGTGAATATTGTGTGTGTGTGTGTGTGTGTGTGTGTGTCCTGTGACGGGTTGGCATTCCATCCAGGGTGTATCCTGCATTATTGCCCATAGACGCCTAAGATAGGCACAGACTCAACGTGACCCGAGGG
>JACRUU010000024.1:12873527-12906027 GCA_030449085.1 Kryptopterus vitreolus
CAAAATGATGATGACAATAATAATAATAATAATATAATAATAATAATAATAAATAATAAATATTTAAAACACAATAATACATTTTTTAAAATAAAAATGATAAAATTATAAACACAGTAATACTACTACTACTACTACTAATAATAATAATAATAATAATAAAAAATAAAAATATAAAACTAAAAAATAATACAAATAAATAATAAAACATAATAATAATAATAATAATAATAATAATAATAATAGGGGGCACGGCTGGCGTATCGGTTAGCACGTTCGCCTCACACTGCCAGGATCCGGGTTCAATTCCCGTCTTGGCCATGTGTGTTGCATGTTCTCCCTGTGCCTCAGGGGGTTTTTCTCCGGGTTCTCCGGTTTCCTCCCCGGTCCGAAAAACATGCACGGTAGGTTGATTGACACCTTGGAAAATTGTCCCTAGTGTATGAATATTGTGTGTGTGTGTGTGTGTGTGTGTCCTGCGATGGGTTGGCATTCCATCCAGGGTGTATCCTGCCTTAATGCCCATAGACGCCTGAGATAGACACAGACTCCCCGTGACCCGAGGGAAGATCGGAATAAAGCGCTAGAAGATGAATGAATGAATAATAATAATAATAATAATAATAATAAAAATAATAATAATAATAATAATAATAATAATAATAATAATGTTAATCTGCCAATATCTCTTTTATTTTAGCGTGTTATTTTTTGTTATTCAGTATTTAAAATGATTTTAGGTCTGATTTATTTTTTTTATTAATCCTCTTCCACATGTTTACTGTGTCCCCTACATGACTTGTATCAAACTGCAAATGGGATTTCTTATTCTTTATATCCAAGCCTTCTTCAGTCTTCATGAGTCGACCGCGAGTTGTCGACACACTTATGTGCCTTAACACAAACACTCAATTCAGGTTCACCGCACTTAATTCAGGTTTAAGCGTCGCTTGACGTTCCTTGACAGCGTCACAGAAATCTGCCTATGGGATTAGATCTCTATTGAGAAGACATGAATAAGAAGCCACACGGAGAGAAAGAGAAGACGTGCTTTTTTTCTGATTAAAACAAGACGACCGTGATTGTGAGTCATTACATGTCCGGATTTCACCTGAGACGTAAAACCGAGACTGGGTGTGATCTGCAAGTGTGCAAGAGACTGTGCTCTTGTCTACGCCAAACGCCACACACAAGCAAACAGCTTCTCCTCCACAGTGGCCACCTGATACTGAAGAGAGACACAGCAAAAAGGACAATCATTCATTCATTCATCTTCTACCGCCATATCCGATCTTCTCGGGTCACGGGGAGTCTGTGCCTATCTCAGGTGTCTATGGGCATTAAGGCAGGATACACCCTGGACGGAATGCCAACCCATCGCAGGGCACACACACATTCATATACACATTCATACACTAGGGACAATTTTCCAAGGTGCCAATCAACCTACCGTGCATGTTTTTGGACCGGGAGGAAACCGGAGAACCCGGAGAAAAAACCCCTGAGACACGGGGAGAACATGCACAAACTCCATACACACATGGCCGAGACGGGAATCGAACCCGGATCCTGGCGGTGTGAGGCGAACGTGCTAACCACTAAGCCACCGTGCCCCTATAGGACAATCAATAAATAGCAATTAAAGATTAAAATGGTCTAGTGATAGATTACAATACAATAGTGTATGACAAAATACTGGTTAAAACAGTGTCCGTGGTCTCGGTTCTGCCCAGATAAGATGTGGTGGCAGCGTCCAGCGTCCACAACCGGAGCTCTAGGAATGGGCTAGAACAAAGAATACATCACGTTCGCAAACGAAAAAAACAAAAACAAAACAAAGAAACAAACATAATAAGAAATGCTGATTGTCTGTTCACCACTAGGGGTTTAAAGTACAAGGTTTCAGTTCAGAGCTCAGTGGTTCTGGACCAGGAGATCGCAGGTTCAAGTCCCACCACCAAGCTGCCACTAGTGGTGCCCTTGAGCAAGGCCCTTAACCCTCAGGTGTAAGTCGCAAGTGATAAGAGCGTCTGCCGAATACCGTAAATAGCAATATAAAAGGCAATATTGTCTCGAACCCCCCGAACACTCCTGACCTGAACTACTTCATGCAATTTGATCTACAAGAGCTGGTCTGTTGGATTGGACCGATGAGCGAATGAGCCTAAACAACACCACTTCACCACTGTTCCCTTCTTGGACCACTTTTAAAAGATCCCGACCCCTCCAGACCGCGAGCGTATCCGGCTTTGACCCAGTCGTCCAGGCATCCCAATTAGACCCTTTTAAACCTCCACCAATTACCAGCTTCTAACACAAAGAAATATTGATTCGCTGCCTAATAAACATCCCAGTCACGAACTGGTGCCATGACAATGAGATCATGTGTTATTCCCCAGTCATAATGTTATAATGAAATAATGTTATGGTGAATGTTACAGCATCATCGCATTGATATATATATATATATATATATATATATATATATATATATATATATATATATATAAATATATCCACAAGTAGGTTGTCTAAACAATACAATTCCCATGACGAGAATACATATATACATATATAAATATAAATTTGGGAGGGGGTAGCTCAGTGGTCTAAGGCGCTGGGCTGCTGATCGGAAGATCCGGGTTCGAGCCCCGGTATGGCCAAGCTGCCCGTCCTTGGGTCCTCGAGCAAGACCCTTAACCCTCTGTGCTCCAGGGGGCGCCGTATCATGGCTGACCCTGCGCTCTGACCCCAGCTACCAAACAACAAGCTGGGATATGTGAAGAAAAGAATTTCACTGTGCTGTAATGTATATGTGACCAATTAAGGATATTATATATATATATATATATATATATATATATATATATATATATATATATATATATAGGTTCACTTCTAGGAGTGTAACATGATACAAATACTGTAACTATACCTATAACGGAATTGACATATATTGACAGAACCGATACACACAGTGTGTGTATTCGCTCTAAGTTCTAAGTAGCCATTTGTTTTCTCACTACTTCTGCATAAACGCTGGTTTGAATCTGAATCAGAAATAGCTTTATTACTAAGCATGTTTACACCACACACACACACACACACACACACACACACACACACACACACACACACACACACACACACACACACACAGAGCTTCCAGTGCAGAAGAAAGTACAGGCATAGATCGGATATAACAATATAACAATGAGTGATAATAAATAATAATGCACTGTATATCGGTGTAGGAAAACGTACAGGTGTGTTATTTACAAATGTGTGTTTTACAATTGTGTATAAACAATGTCTTGGGGTACAAAAAGAAAGAAAAAGAAAACGACACCACTGTATATTACCAAAGAGAAACATCTGGCCTGGACATACTGTTTAGATGAAGAAAGTGTACGGGCTACGACTACTTAGGAAGGTTGTGTAATGCTTGCTTTGGGACTGTATACTGTAATGTTTATAATCATGCTATTAAGTGTCACTCAAAGCAGTGTTTCTGGAGTTTGGATTTATGAGGTCTTCTTCATGTTGTATGGCCCCGGCCCAAAATTCCCCATGTAGCATGAACTTTTGGGATGAACGTTCATTCATAATTTGGATGTCAAACCCGGTGGATATATGAAATGCGTGCTTATTTCCAAACGTTTATCCTTCAAGAGCTCTTTCTACATCGTCTGAGAAGAAGCGTCTGAGTTAAAGAAATCCTTCAGTGTACCAGCGTTGTGTTGTAATACACACACTTATTTAATACTAAACGAGTATATTGTTTTTAGCGCCGTATAATTTCCTAATTTTAGTGAATAATTTGGGTCAAGATGATCGTTTTCAGGGGGCACGGTGGTTTAGTGGTTAGCACGTTCGCCTCACACCGCCAGGGTCCGGGTTCGATTCCCGTCTCGCCCATGTGTGTGTGGAGTTTGTGCATGTTCTCCCCGTGCCTCAGGGGGTTTTTCTCCGGGTTCTCCGGTTTCCTTCCGGTTCAAAAACATGCACGGTAGGTTGATTGGTACCTTGGAAAATTGTGCATGAATATAGTGTATGAATGTGTGTGTGTGTGTGTGTGTGTGTGTCCTGCGATGGGTTGGCATTCCATCCAGGGTGTATCCTGCCTTAATGCCCATAGACGCCTGAGATAGGCACAGACTCCCCGTGACCCGAGGGAAGATCGGATAAAGCGGTAGAAGATGAATGAATGAAAAAGAAGATCGTTTTCAGGGGGCACGGTGACTTAGTGGTTAGCACGTCAGCCTCACACCGCCAGGGTTGATTGGCACCTTGGAAAATTGTCCCTAGTGTATGAATGTGTGTGTGTGTGTGTCCTGTGATGGGTTGGCATTCCATCCAGGGTGTATCCTGCCTTAATGCCCATAGACGCCTGAGATAGACCCGAGGGAAGATCCGAGAAAGTGGTAGAAGATGTATGAATGAATGAACGAAAGATCGTTTTCATGTACTAACTTAATTCAATGGCAGGGGAATATCATTTATACAATTAATCTTGAAAAAAAAACACACACACACACACACACAAAAGTGTGTGATCATGGCTGCAAGAGAGAATCTGCTGGATTTATATGCAAGCTGGTCACAGGTCAGAGAGCTCATAAAGCCGTAGCATTTTAAAGCGCGCTGAAGTTACACATGGAAAAGAAGAGAGAGAGAGAGAGAGAGAGAGAGAGTGATGTGATGTGTGAGTGATGGATGGACAGCCGGATAGTGTTAGTTTCCCTTCGCCGCTCTGAAGAACCTGTCAGCCTGCCAGCGCTGTTCACAGCTGTCCGAACAGGTAACAGTGTCATGAATAAGGCATGGCTATGCACGGCTATGTTTGTTTCAAGGGGAAGGGGCCTCCAGGACTGTACCAGGCAGAGCGGATCGGCCCGGGGAGTGATGAGACCGAGGGAGGGCGCATTGAGGAGTGCAAGACCTGTCAGGATGAGGTACAGCCTTGTTGATCTGAAACAACGCAGCCCCCCCCCCCCCCCGACCCCCCCCCTTTCCCTTATCACCAACCGTACCGTCACCGTTCAGAATGTTGTTTTAATATCCTCCAAGAATAGCGAGCTCTTCACAGAAAAGGCAATCGATCTAACACACAATGCACAGGCAAGTACACACACCACACACACACACACACACACACCACACACATATATACATATATATATATATATATATATATATATATATATATATATATATATATATATATATGTAAAAGGGGGAAAACTAGTTACATGTAACGGGATTAATATAATAATAATAATAATAATTATATATATATATAAGGGGAGAAAACTAGTTATATGTAACGGCATTAATAATAATAATAATAATAATAATAATAATAATATAAATGTAACAGTAATTTAATGAGTTAAAATGAAGTTAAAGAGAAAGAAATAAACGTGTCAATAAAAGACAGTTATGAAAATGTATGAAAAATGAAAATGTATGTTATGAAAAAAAAAAAAAAATATATATATATATATATATATATATATATATATATAATATATGAAAGGGGAGAAAACTAGTTACATGTAACTGCATTAATAATAATAATAATAACAATAATAATAATAATTTTATATATCTATATATATATATATATATATATATATATATATATATATATATAGGGGAGAAAACTAGTTATATGTAACGGCATTAATAATAATAATAATAATAATAATAATAATAATATAAATGTGTAACAGTAATTTAATGAGTTAAAATGAAGTTAAAGAGAAAGAAATAAACGTGTCAATAAAAGACAGTTATGAAAATGTTAATGTTTACAAATAGGGTTACAGCTGAACAATTTCGTGTAAAATCATTGCTTTAGACGACGGCATGATTTTCCACCGAAACGTGAGTTTGATTTTGAAAGTGACGATCTGCTGCAGTGTCATTTCGAACCGATTTTTTCCCCCAAGGCTTTGAAACTTTTTTCTTAGAGCGTCAACTTAAAGCGCCACCTAGTGGACAAATGAAAGTAATGAAAAAGTCAATCAGTTACTTTGACTTTTATAAAGTTAATTGTAAAGTTACAACTACTTATTACATTTTGAATTTGGTCATTTATAATCCTTTACATTTCCAAAGTAACCTTCCCACTAGTGGGCCCTTGAGGAAGGCCCTTAACCTTCAATTGCTCAGTTGTAAGTCTTCTGCTAAAGGGCTTCTGCTAAATATTGTAAATGTTGCTGAATTCAATGCATCATTCAATCAATCGAATTCAATCTCTTTCTCTCTCTCTCTCTCTCTCTCTCTCTCTCTCTCTCTCTCTCTCTCTCTCTCTATCTCTATATATATATATATATATATATATATATATATATATATATATATATGCGAAGAAAAGCAATTTCCTTCACATGATCAAAAAAAGTATGTAAAAGAAAAGCATTTTATATATATATATAAATATGTAATATTATTGTGTAATTTGTAATATGTGTTTGCTTAACGAGAACGATCCAATTTAATGTAAATGCCTCATTTCATTTGCTATTATAGTGTACAGTGTTGTTTCCAATAAGTAAACAAATAACACATTTTTAAAAAATGCTTTTCTTTTCCATACTTTATTGATCCTGTGAAGGAAATTGTTTTTCTTTGCATATCCCAGCTTGTTTTTGTTTGTTTTTTATTTTGGGGGGGGGGGTCAGAACGCAGGATCCGCCATGATACAGCGCCCCCTGGAGCACAGAGGGTTAAGAGTCTTTGCTCTATGACCCAAGGGTGGAAACTTTGTTGATACCACGGCTCAAACCACCGATCAGTAGCCCAGCGCTTTAAACCACTGAGCCCAGCGCTTTAAACCACTGAGCTGCATCACCCCCTCGACAAGAATAACAAGATCTCCGCTTTATTGCGTTGGTTATTTAGAAACCAAAAAAAAAAGGAACGAAAGCGAGTAATTACCTCGTTAAAAAACGAATATATTTCTATTAGGAGACAAAATAAGAACATGATTATAAGCCATTAATATCGTGCCATTTTCGATCACTTCTGCAACGAGGTTGTGAAATTTGTTGGGTCCTATAACAGGTTACTTAAGCTGGCGTGTAACCTAAAACTTAAAGTAAATACAATAAAATTCAATTTAAATCAAACGAACGGCTTTAACTGGATGCAGCTTCATGTAGGAGACATTCATCACCGTGTGATGTATTAAGTGTGACACGTTCCTGCGATGTGGACCCTCGGCACACAATTCCGATCCCCGGTTTGCGGCCCTGATCCGTTCATATATCTGTAACGGCAGATCAGAGGAACTATTATTGTAACCAAAGTCTCGCATTCATGTGGTCTTACAGACCCATGTTCCAGATTTGAAGATCAAGTGCTCGTCTTTTCTCAACATCCTAAGGCTAAAACACATGAAAAAATAAATAAATAAATAAAAAAACGGGGTAAAGCGGCCTTTTGTTTTCATGGTCCAAAAATCTGGAACACACTACCCTCCCGATATTCATCAGACCCTCTCGCTTAACAGTTTTAAAAAACAAGATTTATAGTTTAGTGTTTCAGGACCAGAAAAAAACAAAACAAACAAAACAAAACAAAAAAAAAAACAATTCCTAAGTAACTTCTTTTAGCTGCGGATAGGAATCGGGGATTACAGGAGCTTCCTCCTGTAAACAAATTAGGAATTCTGGGAACGCCGATTGCGTACAGCATCGATGGCTTTGAAAGTGGACGACGTTTTAAATACCATTTAATTTTTTGCAGATTTCTGCCCAATTTTCTCTTGTAATTTATTTGTAAACAGTTCTCAAACAGGCACATGTTGGCGAAGGTCGACATGTGGGCTTTTTTTTTCGGCTAAATTATCGTTGGTGAAAACAGACACACGGCTATATTCTGTATACACACACACACACACACACATGTACACATGCACTAGCTGCACTGGGAATTTTCCTCACTGCTTAAATCAACTCGGATCCATAGATGAGATGGAAAAGTAAAGGACAATTCTGCTTCATTGGACTTACCAAGGGACGTATTTCATACGGCGTCCGTCATAAAGCATGCATAAAGGTGTTCATTTATAGTGTCGTTTTAAAAACTGTGTTAAATTGCCAAGTTGGAGAACAATTCTCCTGACGTTTGGGTGTAGATGTAGTTTTAGCTCGTATTCGTCCGTCCGTCAACGCTGTTCAATGTAGCTGGTCTTAATGTACTCGACTTTGTGTCCTCAATTCTGATTGGTCGAAAACAATCCGCTTCAAATCCACGGGTTTACCGTATTTATTCATGTTTGTTTTAATGCATAATAATTCCTATGAAAAGCACTATTTTACTGCGGCGTGTGGGATAGACATTTACATTTACCCATTTGGCAGACGCCCTTATCCAGAGCGACTTACAACTGAGCAATTGAGGGTTAAGGGCCTTGCTCAAGGGCCCACTAGTGGCAGCTTGGTGGTGGTGGTGTTTGAACCCATGATCTTCCGGTCCAGAGCCCAACACCTTAACCACTGGGCTACACCACCTCCGTACCCCACCCGACGTGCTGTATATGACGGATGTGATCGAAATGTGTAAAATCAATTAAAAAAAGGTATTTTGAAAATAATAATGTAAAATATAGCAGTATACGAGGCACTGAAGGATATAAGGAGCTGTTGATATTGGCCCCTAGTGGCTATTGCATAGCTATTGTGTAGCTTCGGCACTAGGTGGCGCCAAACAAAGAAAAAATGAAAAACTTTTTAATGTTTGGGATTTGACCATGGGTTGAGAACATAGAGAGAGAGAGAGAGAGAGAGAGAGAGAGAGAGAGAGAGAGATATCCACCAAGTTTCATGAAGATATCTCGTTGCGTTCCAGAGTTATAGCCATTTGTGTCAATGTGGCTCCGCCTACTATGAATGTTGCTACGTAGCGTTGCTACGGTGAGTTGAAAGTTGAATGTTTTTTTGGGGGGATAATTATTGATAAGCTGTGTCTACTGAACATTTCTACACTGGGTTTGTTCTGATGTCGCAAATAAAGCCGAGGACTAGTTCGCAAAAGTAGCTTTTTAACATAACCAATTTTTTTTTTATTATAATAATTGCTGGACTTTTTTTTTTTTTTTTAGCATAAAACAGTCAATAAAGATTTTCTACGGTTTGACCAAAGGATTTTATGCAAAATATACACTATTATATACAGTATTTAGTCTTTTTTTATTTCACTCTAGATGGTGTACATATCTCACATCTGTATTGTGCACATACTTCACATCTGTACATATAAACAGTATATACAGTGGCAAGAAAAAGTATGTGAACCTTTTGGAATTTCTTGTTTTTCTGAATAAATTTGTCATAAAATGTTATCTGATCTTCATCTAATTCATTGGTATTGACAAACACAATGTGTCTAAAAATAATAACACCAGAAAATCCAATATTTCTTGTCTTTATTGAACACAATCATTCAACATTCAAAATGGCAGTGGAAAAAGTAAGTGAAAGCTTGAGTTAATGACCTCAAAAAAGCTAATTGGAGCTAATTGGTTTTAGCACACCTGGAGTCTTGTTAAGATAATAAGTTTGGAGGTGTGGACTACAGCTACTTTGACTGATAAAAACCCCTCAAACCTTTGGAGTTTGCTCTGCACAAGAAGAACATGATTATGTGAGCCATGCCTCGCCAAAAAGAGCTTTCAGAGGACCTACCATCAAGAATTGTTGATTTACATGAAGCTGGCGAGGGTTACAAAGTTATTTCAAAGACTTTAGAAATTCACCAGTCTACAGTTCGGCAAACAATCTACAAATGGAGACAATTTGGGACTGTTGCTACTCTACCTAGAAGTGGGCGCCCCGTCAAAATGACACCAAGAGCACAACGAACACTCATCAATGAGGTAAAGAAACAACCCCGAATGACAGCCAAAGATTTGAAGGCATCATTGGAACTTGCTAACATATCCGTTCATGAGTCTACAATACATAAAACACTGAACAAGCAGGGTATCCACGGCAGGACACCGCGAAGGAAGCCGCTGCTTACTAAAAAGAACATTGCTGCACGCCTTAAGTTTGCAAAAGAGCACATTGACACTCCACAGCGGTATTGGCAAAATGTTTTGTGGACTGATGAAACTAAGATTGAACTATTTGGAAAAAAAACACACAGCACTACATCTGGCGTAGAAAGGGCACGGCATATCGTCATGAAAACATCATCCCAACTGTAAAGTATGGTGGAGGAAGCATCATGATTTGGGCCTGCTTTGCTGCATCAGGGCCTGGCCAGCTTGCAATCATTGAGGGGAAGATGAATTCCCAAGTATATCAGACAATTCTTCAGGATAATGTGAGAATGTCTGTACATCAGCTGAAACTGTGTAGAAAGTGGGTGATGCAACAGGACAACGACCCAAAACACCGGAGCGAAGTCCACAACAGAATGGCTTCAGAAAAACAAAATCCGCCTTTTGGAGTGGCCAAGTCAGAGCCCAGACCTCAACCCAATAGAGATGCTATGGATTGACTTGAAGAGGGCCATACACATGAGACGTCCAAAGAATATGACAGAGCTAAAGCAGTTCTGCCAGGAAGAATGGGCTAAAATTCCTCCTCAGCGATGTGCAGGTCTGATCCACAGCTACAGGAAGCGCCTGGTTGAGGTTATTGCTGCCAGGGGGGGTCAACCAGTTATTCATTCTAATGAATTAGATGAAGATCAGATAACATTTTATGACAAATTTATTCAGAAAACCATGAAATTCCAAAAGGTTCACATACCTTTTCTTGCCACTGTATATACTGTATATATGTACAAATGTGAAGTATGTGCTGTATATATGTGCTGTGTATATATATATTATATATAATATATATATATATATATATATATATATATATATATATATATATATATATGTATGTATATATATATTTATGTATGTATATATATATATATATATATATATATATATATATACATACATGGAGGGGAAGCACATATACAGGAGGGCCAATAAATAAATACTAAATACTTCTAAATACGTTGTTTTCCTCACACCTCCAGGGTTGGGGTTCGATGCCCGCCTCTGCAATGTGTGTGTGGAGTTTGCATGTTTCCCCCCAAAAGTTATCCGAAAGTATGTTGATTGACACTTTGGAAAAAATGTCCCTAGTGAATGTAAGTGTGTGTGTGTGTGTGTGTGTGTGTGTGTGTGTGCGCGCCCTGCGATTGGTTGCCATTCCGTACAAGATATATCCTGCCTTGATGCCAGAAGACGCCCCGAGATAGGCCCGAGAGAGAAGTCGGATAGAAGATGAATGAATGAAATTCGCCCCCTGGAACACAGAGGGTTAAGGACTTTGGGCCTCAAGGACCCAAATGTGGCAGTCTTGGTGATACCGGGGCTCGATCCCCCGCCCTTCCGATCAATAGCCCAGACCACTGAGCTACGCCCCTCCCCTCCATGTGAGTATCAAACTCATGACCTTCATATTATGAGACTGACACGCCACCTACTGCGCTAACGAGGCTGCCCTGGAATGCTGACTGTGCACCAGGAGTCATCGACTCGACAACTCACTACTCCTGGTGCAATAGTGAGAGGTGGTAGCTCGGTGGCCTCTGGAACAGAAGGTTCACAGGTTTAAGTCCCACCACCACCAAGCTGCCGTTAGTGGAAGGCCCTTAACCCTTAATTGCTCAGTTGTAAGTCGCTCTGAATAAGAGCGTCTGCCAAATACTGTTGCTGAATTGGCTTCATTCATTCATCTTCTACCGCTTTATCCGATCTTCCCTCGGGTCACGGGGAGTCTGTGCCTATCTCAGACATCTATGGGCATTAAGACAGGATACACCCTGGATGGAATGCCAACCCATCACAGGACACACACACACACACACACACACACATTTATACACTAGGGACAATTTTCCAATACAACCTACCTTGCATGTTTTTGGACCGGGAGGAAACCGGAGAAAAACCCCCTGAGGCACGGAGAGAACATGCAAACTCCACACACACATGACCGAGACGGGAATCGAACCCGGACCCTGGCGGTGTGAGGAGAATGTGCTAACCTCTAAGTCACCCGTTCCCCCTGAATTGGGTTCAATGCATTGTTATTTGTAAAACCCTTTGTAAACAACGGACATCGTCTCGAAGCAATGTTAAACAGATAATGCAGTAATAAGGAATGGAAATGGATTGTTCTTTATTATTATCTGTTTATCCCTAATGAGCGTGGCGAGGAAAAGATTTCAATAAGAGCCACACGGCAGAAACGAGCCAATGTGGAGTTTATTGTAACATCAAAAGGGAATCAATATTGAATGGGGTATTAAATAGAATGCAGTGTATGTGTCTTGGAAGTGTGCCTATAATCGTCTCGGTGCAGTCTCAACGTTCACCAAATCACCGGTTTTAAAGAAAAGAAAATCCGTTTTTTAATGCTTTTACCCCCCCACCCCACCCCCCTTAACCCCCCCCCCCCCCCCCGCCCAAGAAATAGACAAATCTGTGTAATGTGCCTTTTAAGTTATTCATAAAATTGTCGCAGTGGTTAAAGCTTCCTTTTTGATTGCGCTGACGGCTGATATGTGACATGTGGCATACGTATGACCATCAAAGCCTCTTTCTGTCCATATGGAGTATTTGTTCTTTAATCGCTCTTCATATTCTTGGAAAGGACACTAGCAATTGATGTACGAGGCATACATCGCACTCAATATGAAACTGTCCCTGATTATTTCGCCCCGCTTAATGCAGAGGGATGAATTCGCATCCTCTAGAAACAACATTCTTCGTAAATTCATTTCGTTAAAATTTCAGCTGTGGTATTAAATAAAGAAAAGCACGTTATCTATCAAGACAACAAAGCACTTTATCTACGTTTAGTTACGATCCATCCATCCATCCACTTTATAGCGCTTTATCCGACTTCTCTCTCCGATCGCGAGGAGCCTGTGCCTATCTCGGGTGTGTCAACGCAGGACACACTCTGTACGGAATGCCAACACTAGGGCATGTGCATGTTTTTGGACCCCTCCCCCTGAGGCACAGAGACACCATACAGAGACACACACAGGGTGGAGACGGGAATCGAACCCGTGATCATGGAGCTTGTGAGGCGAATGTGCTAAGCACTAAGCCCTATTTAGTTGCTATCACCTATGATGATGGTGAATTACGGCATTTGGCAGACGCCCTTATCCAGAGCGACTTAAAACTGAGCAAGTAAGGGTTAAGGGCCTTGCTCAAGGGCCCACTAGTGGCAGCTTGGTGGTGGTGGTGGTGGTGCGGTTTGAACCTGTGATCTTCTGGTCCAGAGTCCAACACCTTAACCACTGGGCTACACCACCTCCCTACTCCCTGGGCTACCAACCTTCAACCCAACGTCTTTATTTTCCCGGAGTTTAAAATGTTATGCAGGAATGTAAATTTGTTTATTTTTTTCTGCACTCGTTCATTGATTTCATAAATGCAACACGTCATAGTTTAGTTTATACCTACCATAAAAAACTGGCAAATAAACTGTTGTGTGCAGTTTTATTTCATTCTAAATGTAAAAAAAAAAAATGGTTTTGTGGCTCCCAGTGTTTTCTTTACTGTGGGAAACGCGTCCAAATAGCTCTTTGAGCGGTAAAGCGCTTTCCAACTCCAAAACCCAAAACACATACCATTATTTTTCTCCTAGAAGCGCAAACATGTATTTGCTTTCCCATTTTTCTTGCCTCCTGGACCATCGACATTTTAGAGATCATTTGTAGAAATTATTGGAAAAAAAAATCACCCGTCTGTAAAACGGCGCTGCGATCTAGTCCGGGATACCGTCACTACATGGGTAACGCAGTCTCATGCATTGTGGGAGATTTATAGCGCTTTATAGCAGCATAGCCTTGTTTTAAGACCACTTTCATACGCCTTTTAAGCTCTTTAGCAGGGAACCGGAAATGACATGGATAGCCACAAGTTTGACAAATATGGTCTAGAACATTCATTCATTCATTCAGTCTCTCTAACCACCCCCTTTTCAAAATAAGAAATTTATCTAAGCAAAAATACCGCTTTATCCGATCTTCCCTCGGGTCACGGGGAGTCTGTGTCTATCTCAGGCGTCTATGGGCGTTAAGGCAGGATACACCCTGGATGGAATGCCAACCCATCGCAGGACACACACACACACACACACACATTCATACACTAGGGACAATTTTCCAAGGTGCCAATCAACCTACCGTGCATGTTTTTGGACCGGGAGGAAACTGGAGAACCCACAGAAAAACCCCCTGAGGCACGGGGAGAACATGCAAACTCCACACACACATGGCCGAGACGGGAATCGAACCCGGACCCTGGCGGTGTGAGGCGAACGTGCTAACCACTAAGCCACCGTGCCCCCTTCAATGAACATAAAGGGGTCAAAAAAATGAAGGCAAAGAGATTTACTGTATTGCTATAGTTAGATTTTTTTTGCCCCTTGGTCTAGAACAGAGGTGGGTAAACTACAGCCCAGCCTTTGATTCTTTCATTCCGGCAAATCGGGGCATAGTGCACTATTCCCCCCATTCCGTCAGCAATGTTAGACAGAGTTCACACTGCCACCCCCCAACCGGCACAGCCCTCCAACACACCTCAGGTCTCCCATGTGGCCCTATGGAAAAAAATGATTGCCCACCCCTGGTCTAGAGTATGATTTTATACTAGAGTACACAGGGGTCACCAACCTTTTTGAACCTGAGAGCTACTTCATGGATACTTCATGGAGTCATACAAAGGGCTGCCAGTTTAACACACACTTCTGAAATAACACATTTGACTTTACTTCATTCATTCATTCATTCATCTTCTACCTTCTACCAATCCGACTTCTTTACCGCTTTATCCGGTCTTCCCTCGGGTCACGGGGAGTCTGTGTCTATCTCAGGCGTATATGAGCATTAATGGCAGGATACACCCTGGATGGAATGCCAACCCATCACAGGGCACACACATACACACACACACACATTCACACATACACTTCATACACTAGGGACAATTTTTTTTCCAAGGTGCCAATCAACCTACCGTGCAAGTTTTTGGACCGGGGAGGAAACCGGAGAACCCGGAGAAAAACCCCCTGAGGCACGGGGAGAACATGCACAAACTCCACACACACATGGCCGAGACGGGAATCGAACCCGGACCCTGGAGTTGTGAGGCAAATGTGCTAATCACTAAACTACCTTTTCCCCTGCCTTTAGTTATATATTATAATTAATGACACTGATGATTTCTCACAATAAGTATTGTGAATTCACAATGAGATAACTAACATTTTGGATGCATCTCACTGATGAGTTTTTAGAACAGGACCTGAGAGCTACTCATGTGATCCTTGGGGGCGACCTGGTGCCCGGGAGCACCACGTTGGTGACCCCTGCTCTAGCTATTACACTTCCCATTTACTAGAATAAAAAAAAAATCAAACTATAGCAATACAGTAAATATCTTTGCCTTCTATTTTTTTTACCCCTTTATGTTCATTGAAGGGGGCACGGTGGTTTAGTGGTTAGCACGTTCGCCTCACACCGACAGGGTCCGGGTCTGATTCCCGTCTCGGCCATGTGTGTGTGGAGTTTGTATGTTCTCCCCGTGCATCAGGGTTTTTTTCTCCGGGTTCTCCGGTTTCCTCCCCGGTCCAAAAACATGCACGGTAGGTTGATTGGCACCTTGGAAAATTGACCCTAGTGTGTGAATGTGATGTTTGTGTGTGTGTGTGTGTGTGTGTGTGTGTGTGTGTGTGTGTGTGTGTGTGTGTGTGTGTGTGTGTGTGTGTGTGTGTTTCCCCTGCAATGGGTTGGCCTCAATGCCCTTAGACGCCTGAGATAGACACAGACTCCCCGTGACCCGAGGGAAGATCGGATAAAGCGGACCCGGGGAAGTAAAGCGGATAAAAAATAAAGAGATGAATGAATTTAATGAATGAATGAAGGAAAAAGCGGTAGAAGATGAATAAAAGATAGGCAAGATGCCAGGACCAAAATAAAGAAAATGAATGAATGTTCATTGAAAAGCTGGTGTGATTGTGTTATGAACTACTTCATCCTTTGCAAAAACAAAACAAAACAAAACAAAAAAAAAACACGAACGTTTCTGGATTCTCATTTCCTGGAGGCGCCAAAAAAATATCACCTCTTCATTCAGTGGTTCACTGGACAAAAGACGGACGGACAGACAGACAGACAGACAGAGAGACAGACTAGGGCTTGGTTATGAATGGAGGATTCATTGTCTGGCTCAAGAGATGTTTTTACCACATCAAAACCTCACGGTGCTTTTGTTAGCCTTTGCACGCTCTGATCTCACTGCAACCCTTTCAACTCTCGCCCCTGCCTCGTACCGTCAGGAGCCCTCATAAAACTTGGCGCGGTGAACGACGCATTTTGCCTTCAAATTCCGTCGATGCCATTTGGTATAAAGTGCCGAATGATGTGTTTTACGTGGGGTGATATAGATATGAAACGAGATACGTGTCTAAGAGCCCGAGTACAAAGACCTTTCCTGACCCTCGGTCTTGTTTGTCGAGTATTTGATGTTCATGAATGGGAACCCGACACCTCACCTAGTGCGGGCTGGTATGCACCTAAGCAGACGTCCGCCACGGCAATGGAGGTGACGGCATACAGCAGACCCGGGGGCTATTACAGCTCACCATTACACCCGGAGTCAGGTGGTTCGCGTTGTGCGCACCTCAGACGGGGATCCTATTAGCGAGGACTTTCTCAGTGCCAAGTACAGGTCAAGACTAATCATCTATTTTATATATGTAGTATTGAACATATAGAGTATAGTGAGATATAGTACAGGAAATATACAATTTTAAATAGACAAGGAAATTGAATTTACATAGTACATTAAAAGTGCTTTACATGAAAGGGAATCAAATTACCGTATTTTAAAAGAATTACGAAAATCATTATAGATCAAATGCAGTGTAAAAAAAACAAAAAAAAACAAGGATAAATAGAACAGACAATTTGAATAGAAATAAAAACGCGCCATTTTCAAGATTAGTAGTGAAGCTTGTGGACATCAGATATCCAAAAGTCTGGCAGCAAATTAATGGGGGGGAAAATGTTTCTGAATAATCTAAGAAATCCTTGTAGACAACAGAGAAGAGGGGAAAACATTTTTAATAATTATAATATTAAAATAATAATATTAAAATAATAATTGTAATAATTAATTCAGCAACGGGGGCACGGCGGTTTAGTGGTTAGCAACGTTCGCCTCACACCGCCAGGGTCCGGGTTCGATTCCCGTCTCGGCCATGTGTGTGTGGAGTTTGTGCATGTTCTCCCCGTGCCTCAGGGGGTTTTTTTCTCCGGGTTCTCTGGTTTCCTCCCAGGTCCAAAAACATGCACGGTAGGTTGATTGGCACCTTGGAAAATTGTCCCTAGTGTATGAATGTGTGTGTGAATGTGTGTGTCCTGTGCCAATGGGTTGGCATTCCATCCAGGGTGTATCCTGCCTTAATGCCCATAGACGCCTGAGATAGACACAGACTCCCCGTGACACAAAGCGAAGATTTAATTACACATTTTACGGTGTACAACGAATTACATTTATTCATTCGTTCATTCATCTTCTACCTCTTTATCCGATCTTCCTTCGGGTCACGGGGAGTCTGTGTCTATCTCAGGCGTCTATGGGCATTAAGGCAGGATACACCCTGGATGGAATGCCAACCCATCACAGGGCACACACATTCACACACACATTCATACACTAGGGACAATTTTCCAAGGTGCCAATCAACCTACCGTGCACGTTTTTGGACCGGGGGAGGAAACCGGAGAACCCGGAGAAAAAAACCCCTGAGGCACGGGGAGAACATGCATAAACTCCACACACACATGACCGAGACGGGAATCGAACCCGGGACCCTGGCATTGTGAGGCGAACGCGCTAACCAGTAAACCACCGTGCCCCTTACAACGAATTACTGTTACTTTTATTTTGTCATTAAAATACGTAACGCCTTTACATGTAACATGTAACTCCCCGACTCTGCCGATCAGTAGCCTCTGTGCTACAGCGCTCTCCTCTCTGATATTTCATATATTAATATAAAATGTGCGATTCGCATTGCTGTGCACATTTGCACAGTACTGTATATACAAAAGTGCTTAAGTCGCATTCATATCCTGTGTATTTGTTTACTTTTATTTACAGACACAGCTGGGATCCAGCGATTCGGAAATAACAGCGGTGATATTTGTGCCACGTTATTTGGCGTCATTTTCCGATGTCATGATTTGATATTTCTCGCCGCAAACAACTAAATTTAGCTAATTTAGCTAAATTGGGATATTGTTGACTATTGTTGACTATTTTGTCATTGATAGCTTGCTCAAAGCAAAAGGGATGAACAATAGTGGAAGGGAGAAAAAAATAAAATAAATAAAGACAAAGTAAAAGGGAGTAAACGAGGTCACGGGTCACTAATGGACTAAGGTATGTGCGTAAAAGTTTTAAGAATGAACGTGTATTAGCCTTCATCCTTCCCGGTGTCAAGAATGCAATGAACAGACGTGCGAAGAATGTTGACATGAATGTGAGAACTGGAGACGGCCGCTGTTAGATCTTTATGGCCGCTTCGACAATGTAGAAGGGACACAATAGTAAAACTGGGTAGGGCCTAGGGCCTAGCTACAAAACCGGCCGTTGATTCTGATTATAGTGACTACACCATACATTTATACGATATACATATATATATATATATATATAGTATATATATATATATCATATTATAAATCCATAAATACGGTTCACAGGTCTATTAAATCATATTTTTCATATTCTTTTGGATCGATAATTACGATTGAAGTGATATTGGGGCCATTAATGAACAATAACTAACCTTGGAGTGATAGAAAATTAAAATTCATATATATATATATATATATATATATATATATATATTATATATATAATATATAAATACATTAGAGGAGTATATATATATATATATAGGGAATCTTAGCTAACACATATATAAGTTGAGGTTACATAACTCATTTCATAAATGCTCGTGATCAATGGAAGAAGGACAATTTGGATTAAAGCACAGAAGGACGAACTACCGGTAATAAAGGTGGGGGGAATACGAAAAAAGGATCCAAGTTTTCATTCATACGATCCAGGGTGATTTATATATATATATATATATATATATATATATATATATATATATATATATATATATATATTTTAGGGGCTCGTTCATACTGTCAATCACAGGTCTATTAAATCACATGTGGGGGGGGGATGTTTGAAAAAACTGTTTTTCTTTTGCTTTGTGATCTGATGAATTATCCTGCATTTGAAGTGATAATTGGGGCAATTAAATGAACAATAATATTCTGAACCTTTGTGAGCCTCAGTAAAGTTAAATTCATCAGAACAAGATTATAGAAAAATATATAGATTCAAATATATTGCCATAAAAATTTAACAAATATTTTAGAAAAACATTTTTAAAAATCCTATACTTATTATATAAGTATAAATATATATATATTTTTTATTGTTTTTATTTTATTTTATATTATATAAGTATAGGATTTCTTTAATGTATTTTTTTATATATATATATATATTTTTTTTTATGCAATATATTCTAATCTATATATTTTTCTATCTTAAGCTGTGCAGTTTTGGTGACCATATCATCATTGGTTCAAGTCCCAATAGGCCCTCAATTGCAAGTCGTGCTGGATAACTAAATGGAAATGGATTTTACATACTTTGTTGATCCCATGATCTTTTCTTCGCATATGCCAGCTTGATTCCAAGCAAGGGATCAGAGAGTAGGGTGAGCCATGGTATGACGCTCCTGGAGCACAGACGGCTAAGGACCTCAGCTTGGCAATATCAGGTCTCGAACCCTGACTTTCCGATCAGCATCCCAGTGCCCCCGCCCGCCTCTTCCCCTAAATGTCTCCTACTGTAATTTATTTATTTAATGCTAACCCTGCTACTCTGACAAATATGAATAAAAAAATATGAATAAGAAATATGAATCAAAACCTAAAGCAGAACTCTGGAGGACACTTTATGAGGATTGGTGACATCAGCATTACAGGTTCCACTCATGTAGGTTCAAAACAAGAAACTGAGCTTGGAAGTGAACCCAGGTTTGCTGAAATGGTAGAGCTGAAGATTTGAAAAGCATTCTATTTATGCATTATATATATATATATATATATATATATATATATATATATATATATATATATATATATATATATATATATCTATATATATATATATAAACATTAATATCATTTTATATGTCCCATGTTTATAAATCACTATGACTGTATATATACAGTGTTGGGGAGTTGTTGGGAACTTGTAACATTCATTCATTAATTCATTCATTCATCTTCTACCGCTTTATCCGATCTTCCCTCGGGTCACGGGGAGTCTGTGCCTATCTCAGGCGTCTATGGGCATTAAGGCAGGATACACCCTGGATGGAATGCCAACCCATCACAGGGCACACACACACACACACACATTCATACACTAGGGACAATTTTCCAAGGTGCCAATCAACCTACCTTGCATGTTTTTGGACCGGGGGAGGAAACCGGAGAACCCGGAGAAAAAACCCCCTGAGGCACGGGGAGAACATGCAAACTCCACACACACACACACATGGCCGAGACGGGAATCGAACCCGGACCCTGGCGGTGTGAGGCGAAAGTGCTAACCACTAAACCACCGTGCCTCCTGACTTGTAACACGTAACGTCATTATGTAATCTAATTACAAAATAAAAGTAACAGAACAATAAATTTCAGTTACTTTTGAAAATGTTAAAGATTACAAATCCCAAAGGCCATACACAAATACATACACAAAGCACAGGCAGCCAGTTTGACAAATAAGCCTTTAATATACAAGGTTTATATATTATATAATATAATATTATATAATAAAAATGATGATCTCCTACAACCCTGAATCAGTTAAATGTGTTGATATGGGCAGAAATAAGCCTGGTTTTGACATAAAAGGTCTGGGAAGAACTGCTGTCCTAATCGCCTGTAGTCTCCTCTCATTTAGTGGCACATGGGCCTCATTTCCTCTCTTCCTCTCTCCCAGTACATATCTCTCAAAACACCTGATAAAACTCACAGACCACCTGAAGGTACAAACATATGCAGCCTACAAAAAGCTTAACAGCTTATTCAAACTCACAGGAGACTGAAATTAGTGTCCCTTCAGGGTCATTACTGAGCACTGTGTACTGACCCCTTAGCAGTGAGTACACTTCAAAAAAAAAAATACAAAAATAAAAGCCCGAGGATAGAGCAATGGACACCGAGTACTGATCACTGACAACGACGACTGAGTGCGAAATTCTCATCAACTTTAACGTTAAATTCTCACTGGAGGAAAATGATTGACTTCAGTATCCAAAGTAAAGCTGCCAAATGATTAACATATTTAATTGCACGTTAATCACATGTTTTCAATGTACTATAAATGAATACTTTGGTCTAATACTCGAACGAACTGTAACAGATGTTATAATTATACACTCAAAATGTGAATGTTTGAAGTGTAAAATATGGGACGTGGCTCCTTTAAGAATTCTGTTCCGGTTGCTTTTCAATATAAACTTTATATGGTTATATGGAAGCGCATTGCGTTCCCAAAAGAAAAATGCGCTTTATTCCGTAATACGGATTTGGGAATGCGATGTGCTTCCGTACGTTAATATACACTAATAAATTGAGGAGATCATACCTAATTGAATTTCTATAGTATTACGCATAATATTTGCACTATTTCTGATGTTAAATGTGCTCTTGCCCATTCACGTATGATGCAGAATAATGTAATCATATATATATATATATATATATATATATATAATATATATATAATATATATACTATATATATATATATATATTCATTCATTCATCTTCTACCTCTATATCCAATCTTCCCTCGGGTCACGGGGAGCCTGTGCCTATCTCAGGCGTCTATGGGCATTGCCAACCCATCGCAGGGCACACACACACACTCACATTTACACACACATTCATACACTAGGGACAATTTTCCAAGGTCCCAATCAACCTACCGTGCATGTTTTTGGACCGGGGAGGAAACCCCCTGAGGCACGGGGAGAACATGCACAAACTCCACACACACATGGCCAAGACGGGAATCGAACCCAGACCCTGGCGGTGTGAGGCAAACGTGCTAACCACTAATATATATATATATATATATATATATATATATATATATATATATATATATAAGCAGTGTGTGTGCTGGCTGGTCGCTGATACTGAGATCTACAGTGATCATTTATTCATCTGGGCCTCGCTTTCCCTGAAACCAAAACTAATCCTGCCCATGCATCATTCATCATTTGTGAACACTCGCATTATAAATTTTTCAACGTCGGCCCGCGAGTGTTTTTATTTCCTGAAGTTGTATTGAATGAGTCTGGAGGGTAACAGCAGGTTCAAGCGATCAAAAGGTCAATGTTGATGTCACTATGCAGCTGTATTTAGAACAAATAGTCACAATCGGCAACATAACATCTCCTCCACGGAGTGTAATAACGGATCTTTTCGTCAATGAACCTTACATATCATATTCATATGAGTGACATCGGTGTAGTATGGAAATAGAAATAGAACCCTAAATGTCCTAATATTGATATTCTTTCGTTTGAGACGTTATCCATGTTTCATTCTACAAATTTGTTTTGATTGTTTTTTTTGTATAGTCTGTGTATGACAGTGGTAGGTCTAAAATAAATTTAAAAAAAAACTTAAAAATAACAGTAAACTTCCAACACAGGGAATATTTAGAGAACTAATCAGATACAGATCATGGCGTAATGTTACACCGTGTCCAGTGCAGTGAAATGAGATTTACAGTTTTTCTATACTCTAGACTTGAAGGGAAAAAAGGAGCGCTATTTAAATCTTCTTCATACTGTTTACCAACAAGCACAAGTTTTCCAGTTGTGTTAACCCACCAGTACACAAATAATGAACCAATGATGTTGATCTCTTTCCTGACTCTGACGCACACATATATATATATATATATATATATATATATATATATATATATATATATATATATATATATATATATATATATATATATATATATATATATATATATGGGCACGGTGGAATTTAGTGGTTAGCACGTTCGCCTCACACCTCCAGGGTCCGGGTTTGATTCCCGTCTCGGCCATGTGTGTGTGGAGTTTGCATGTTCTCCCCGTGCCTCATGGGGTTTTTTTTTTCTCCGGGTTCTCCAGTTTTCCCCCCCCCGGTCCAAAAACATGCACGGTAGGTTGATTGGCACCTTGGAAAATTGTCCCTAGTGTATGAAATGTGTGTATGAATGTGAGTGTGTGTGTGTTTCCCTGCCCTGCGATGGGTTGGCATTCCATCCAGGGTGTATCCTGCCTTAATGCCCATAGACGCAAATGAGATAGGCACAGGAACTCCCCGTGACCCGAGGGAAGATCGGATAAAGCGCTAGATGAATGATGAATGATATATTATATATATATATATATATATATATATATATATATATATATATATATATATATATATATAATATGGGCACGGTGGCGTATGGTTAGCATATATATATATATATATATATATATATATATATATATATATATATATATATATATAACAGGCAAGGTTGTCGGGGAATCCGACCCTGGGTCAGCTCAATTCCCCCGGACAACCTTCGGCCTTCCTGTTAATTGACTGATTGCGTTATTGGGTAACACTCTGAAACACAGATTTGTATGACTGCTCAAGGTCCTGATGTCATGACTGCATGGTCAAAGTTTGCGCTTAAATATTGTGGTTGGCGTTTAAATGAATCGTTAGGGAAATCTTGGAGCGCGTTCGCGAGCCAAATAAATGCGGGGCTTTGAAAGCGGGCTATATGTTTACTCATATCTAGCTTTCAACATTGAACTTCGAAAACAAATAGGCCCTTATTGCCTGGAAACTCTCTCTTTTAGCTGGGTAAAACAGAAAAAGAGAGAGAGAGAGCGAGAGAGAGAGAGAGAGAGAGAGACCAGGCGACAGTTCTCACTGCAGGAAAGGTAGAATTTCATCCCCTTTGAAGTAACAGAGAAGGATTCAGGCCCCTCATTAGCCAGATAGAATCTACACTCAGACATGTAAGTTAGCGATTCGAATCTATTGGGACAGATTGAATTCCGTTAAATAGTGCTGTTTGGTGCTTTTTCTCAGGCTCTCTCGGCCATCTCCTGTGAGGCAGCAAACAATGAAAAACACTGCGAGACATTCAGTGGCAGAGTCTGGCTGGGAAAAATCCTTCAGCTTTCTCATAATCTCCCCTTTCACAAATCCCTCTGTAGACAGGTTATCTCTGTGAATGCCACTCTGTACTCACCTGCTCTCGCTGAGTCCCCCTTTTAAACCATCACCGCTATTAATGCAAAAACATTGGAGGTGGAGCGCTCTGAACAAATGATATATATATATATATATATAATATATATATATATATATATATAGATCACACATATATATATATATATATATATATATATATATATATAGATATATATATATATGTATATGCCCACAGACGCCTGAGATAGACACAGGCTCCCCGTGACCCGAGGGAAGATCGGATAAAGCGGTAGAAGATGAATGAATGATATATATATATCTATATATGATATATATATATATATATATATATATATATATATATATATAATATATATCGGGGGCACCAGTGGCTTACGTTCGCCTCATCTCACACCGCCAGGGTCCGGGTTCAATTCCCGTCTCGGCCATGTGTGTGTGGTGGAGTTTGCATGTTCTCCCCGTGCCTCAGGGGGTTTTTCTCCCGGGTTTTCCGGTTTTCCGGTCCCCCCTCCCCCCCCGGTCCAAAAACATGCACGGTAGGTTGATTGGCACCTTGGAAAATTGTCCCTAGTTTATGAATGTGTGTGTGTGTGTGTGTGTGTGTGTGTGTGTGTGTGTGTGTCCTGCGATGGGTTGGCATTCCATCCAGGGTGTATCCTGCCTTAATGCCCATAGACGCCTGAGATAGGACACAGACTCCCCGTGACCCGAGGGAAGATCCGTATATAAGCGGTAGAAGAATGATGAATATATATATTATATATATATATATATATATATATATATATATATATATATATATATATATATATAAATTACAAACAAATATACAGAAAAGAAAAATGTACTGTATTTGGGCAGGAAATGGGCTGAGAATTTTGCATGATTTGCGTATTAAAATATCTAAATGTATTGGAATGATTTAAATGTGTGTGTGTGTGTGTGCTAATGATCAGGTGTGGGCAGTGTGTGTGAGCCATTAACATAAAAACACCAGATATACCCCAAAACACCCTACAAAGGCTTCCTGGGATGTTTTTGGAGATAAGAAATGCTATTATATAATATACCATTTACCATCTTTATCGCTTCGGCTCTTTATACTTCTGACAGACGGCATCAATTGACCTTTCGTTTATTATAAAAGGCATTACAGCGATAATGGGTTAAACTCCATATTTAAACCACTTTACCAACATGGTGCTGTTTAAATGTTCTGGTCATGTGCACAGTAATAATAAACACTACTGAACATAAATAATACACCATTGGAGATGCTTCCATATCTGCTAATTATTTACATGTTTGGAAATCTTCTCCTCTGCAGGGGCACGGTGGCTTAGTGTTTAGCAATTTCGCCTCACACCGCCAGGGTCCGGGTTCGATTCCCGTCTCGGCCATGTGTGTGTGGAGTTTGTGCATGTTCTCCCCCGTGCCTCAGGGGGTTTTTCTCCGGGTTCTCCGGTTTCCTCCACGGTCCAAAAAACAGTAGGTTGATTGGCACCTTGGAAAATTGTCCATAGTGTATGAATGTGTGTGTGTGTGTGTGTGTCCTGCAATGGGTTGGCATTCCATCCAGGGTGTATCCTGCCTTAATGCCCATTGACAGCTGAGATAGGCACAGGCTCCCCGTGACCCGAGGGAAGATCAAATAAAGCGGTAGAAGATGAATGAATGAATGAATGAAAAAAACATGTTATGTTTGTTGTCAGTCAACAAACATTTGCTGTAAATTGAAACATTACTGTATTTCATTTTTGAAAATATATTCATTTCTGAAGATATTTATGTAATAAATATAAAAAAGGGCAGTTATTGTAGGTTATAAATGGTTTTAAACATACCACATTTCTAGTAGAAAAACATTCGGCAAGTTGTTTTACAACCCATTCATTCGTTCATCTTCTACCGCTATATCCGATCTTCCCTCGGGTCACGGGGGGCCGTGACCCTCTGTGCGCACACACACACACACACACACACACATTCACACACTAGGGACAATTTTCCAAGGTACCAATCAACCTACCGTGCATGTTTTTGGACCGGGAGGAAACCGGAGAACCCGGAGAAAAAACCCCCTGAGGCACGGGGAGAACATGCACAAACTCCACACACACATGGCCGCGATGGGAATCGAACCCGGACCCTGGTGGTGTGAGGCGAACGTGCTAACCACTAAGCCACCGTGCCCCCTTGTTTTACAACCAACTAGTTTTATTCCTTCTTAAACTAGAGCAATTTATTCTCAACAGTTTGCTAATTACTAAAGACAGACCCACGTTTTGTCCGTTTTAGGTAATGCTGTGAGACGTAAACGAAATCCTGTTATCAGTTACACTGTAGGCCTGATAACAAGCTTCTTCTCTCGTTCTAATGCTCTTTCTCGTAGTCTAAAACGTGAAAAAAAAAAAAAAAAACTTCCATCAAAGCTACTATTAGAGAAAATTAAATCAACCTATTCGGACGAATCGCGATCCAGTCACTGCATTCACGACTTTCATGGATGATATTTTACTAGCTTGGAATTGGAGGAACATTTTTTGTTCCCATCCCCACAGTTTACAATCCTGTATGTGGTTATAATGCCAATAATGCCAATAATGAGAAATGAATAAATGGAATAACTTCGTATCCACATTATTACACTGTTTATTACGTTTTATTGCGATTACATTTGCAACAATTTTAACAGTGAAATGTTATTCTTTGTGTTGGCAGGAAATGTCCCACAGAGAGTGTGTGTGTGTGTGTGTGTGTGTGTGTGTGTGTGTGTGTGTGTGTGTGTGTGTGTGTTTTTTAAGGGACATCAGATCTCTGACATGAGCCAATACTCTGTCCACTGGGATATCCCCAAGATAGAGACCAGAGATAGACTAAAAAAAAAAGGAGGTGGGGGGGGGATGTGTGTGTGTGTGTGTGTGTTGAGATTTCCCTGGAATGGCAAAGACACCTCGGATCAACTCGAGCTATTCGTCTTCGAGCGTGAGCTTTTCAAGGGATTAGGTTTGAGTTTCATGTTTTTGTCCTTGTTCTTGTTGTTAAATTTACAGACGGAGCTCGAGTACTTAAAACGCATAGGTGCGTGTCGGTCGCTTTTATTTCCGTTAAATAAAAAAAAAACAAGAATTACTACGCCGTAAGAATAAAAAAATAAACATGGAAAGTACTGTGTGCGATTATAAAGACAATAAAAAAGAAAAAAAAAGAACGCAAGAGCAGGGAGCCAAGAATGGGGCATCTACAGAAGCAAGCCAGACTAAATTAAATCGATATGTGAACTATTCAGCGACGGCGAAACCGCACTGTTTTGTCACTGCACTCAAAAGCAATGGACACTTTGCTAGATAACAGATGTTTCTTCTCGCGGGCCTGCCACTCCTCCCTCCCTCCATCCCTCCCTCCATCCCTCCCTCCATCGCCCGCCTGAAGAGTTTGTTTCTCTCCCATGGTTTTGTAAAGACGAACCCACAACCCAACAGCGGATAGTACATGAAATCAGCCTGGCGGTACGACTGTCACGCAACACACAATATGCAGAGGTTGCAGTATGACACACCACCTGATTTAAAGGGACGGTTCACACGCACACACACACACACACACACACAAAATTTTTGGATGTATCTCTACAAAGTGGGATTTTATATGAGGTAATGGGGTCATGAATTAAACCTAATTTAATACATTTACATCCAAATCCATCGTGAGTGATTAAAGAAAACGTATAAGAAGTCATTATTCAGGTCAGGGTTCGATGCATTATATACACTATATTTCAGTGGCAATGAGGATGGGAGTAGAAGATGCGTATGTGTACAGAAACTCACAGATACTCAAGCTTGAAGCTGATTGATCAACTCTGAACCACTTTACCAACACGGTGCTGTTTACAATCTTATAGTCGTGTGTACAGTAATAATAAATAAGCACTGACAATTATCACCATGGGGGCACGGTGGTTTAATGGTTAGCACGTTCGCCTCACACCGCCAGGGTCCGGGTTCGATTCCCGTCTCTCGGCCATGTGTGTGTGTGGATTTTTTGTGCTTATGTTTTACCTGTGCATGTTCTCCCCTCCCCTCCCGTGCCTCAGGGGGTTTTTTCTCCGGGTTCTCCGGTTTCCTCCCCCGGTCCAAAAACATGCACGGTAGGTTGATTTGCACCTTGTAAAATTGTCATCGCTTTTACAACCCATGAGTTTGTTGTTTCCTACGATAAGCCGTTTTATTTTTTTATTTTTATAAGCAGTTTATTCATTCATCTTCTACCGCTGTATCCGATCTTCCCTCGGCTCACGGGGAGTCTCAGGCGTCTATGGGCATTAAGGCAGGATACACCCTGGATGGAATGCCAACCCATCGCAGGACACACACACACACACACACATTCACATTCATACACACATTCATACACTAGGGACAATTTTCCAAGGTGCCAATCAACCTACCGTGCATGTTTTTGGACCGGGGAGGAAACCTGAGAACCCGGAGAAAAACCCCCTGAGGCACAGGAAGAACATGCAAACTCCACACACACATGGCCGAGACGGGAATCGAACCCAGACCCTGGCGGTGTGAGGCGAACGTGCTAACCACTAAGCTACAGTGCCCCTTAAGCAGTGTATTATTATTATTTTTTTTTACTAAAGACAGACCCAAGTTTTATCCGTTGATATGTTATATGTTCATTCATTCATTCATCCCATCTTCTACCGCTTTATCTGATCTTCCCTCGGGTCACGGGGAGTCTGTGTCTATCTCAGGCATCTACTATGGGCATTAAGGCAGGATACACCCTGGATGGAATGCCAACCCATCGCAGGGCACACACACACACACATTCACATTCACACACACATTCATACACTAGGGAAAATTTTCCACGGTGCCAATCAACCTACCGTGCATGTTTTTTGGACCGGGGGAGGAAACCAGAGAACCCGGAGAAAAAACCCCTGAGGCACGAGGAGAACATGCAAACTCCACACACACATGACCGAGACGGGAATCGAACCCGGATCCTGGCGGTGTGAGGCGAACGTGCTAATTATAATTACGTGCTGTTATATGTTGTGAAACGTAAACTAAATCCTGTTATCAGTTACAATATAGGCATAATAACAAACTCTTCTCTTCTTCTCACTATTGGAGATGCTTCTAAAGCTGCTAATTATTTACATGTTTGGAAATCCTATCCGGTCAAATATGAGCAAATAAAAAAAAAAACAACAAAAACAAAAATCAGTCAACAAATATTTGCTGTAGATTTAAACATCACTGTATGTACATTTTCTTGTTATTATTACGTAATAAAACTCCTTCTTGCATTTTTGCTCAAGAAAGAAAGAAAACACACACACACACACACAATACAAAAACAAAAGAAAGAATCCTCTTTATTCTGTCTGCTGTATTTCAGTCAAGAGGCATTCGAGCAAAAATGACAAGAATGACAAGAAAATAGCAGCGATGTGGAGGTCGAGGTAAAAAAAAAAAACAAAAAAAGGAAATGAAATAGTACCAACCAAAACAAAAGAAAAATAAAAGACAGAGCGCGGTGTATATTCCCTGACGTGACGAGCGTGAGTATTTGTGCAGTGTGAGACTTGTACTTCTGTCTTGTCAGATATTTAGGTGACTTTAATTGTCCTCGCGACAATAAAAACAAGGTCCCCGGGTGCTTTGAAGTTTGCGAGAGGCTCGCAATGCGGAGCGAGTGGAGGTGTGTCAGCGTTTCTTTAAAGCGAGGGATTGCTGGGGGGGGGGGGGGGGGGTGTTTGTTGTGGTGGTGGGGGGTTGTGAGAAGAAGGGGGCGGTGAGTGAGTAAGTAAATGAGGGGAAAAGTTCCAGGTGTCTCTGATAAGGCTCACATGGCCAGAGGGATCTGGGAGGAACTCGGGAAGGAGAGTTTGAGAGGACGAATGAGAGAGAGAGAGAGGGAGAGAAAGAGGGAGAGAGACTCAGAGAGAGAGAGAGATAGATAGAGAGAGAGAGGGAAGGAGAGAGGAGAGAGAGAGATCGAGAGGGAGAGAGAGAGAGAGAGAAACTAGAGGTAGAGAAAGAATGAAAGCCTGAGAACTGAAACCTGGAGGCGCTCAACCGGAGAGCCCGAACTTGGGGCTGAGAGTTCCCAACTGGCCTAAAAGGGAGGGAGCTGTGTGGGAGAGAGAAGAAGAGCAGAGAAGATGGGAGAGAGAGAGATGGGTGAGAGGAGAGAGACAAGAGAGACCCGAGAGAGAGAGAAGAGAGAGAGAGACAGGGGAGAAGACAGCAGAAGCCAAGAAGAGAGATCCCAGAGAGAGAAGAGACAGACTGGAGAAAGGGAAACCGTACAAGAGGGACTCACACACCTGGGTCACCTCACCAACAGAAACACCTAGAGACACCTAGGACAGAGAGAGCAACGAAGATAAAAGAGCTCAGAACAGAAAGGAGAGCTGAAAAGAGCAGAGAGAGAGAGAGAGAGGACAGAGAGTGAGAGAGAAGAGTCAGAGAAAGAGAATGTGGCTGAGAGCACATAAGAGTCAGACACCACTGAGAACACATTAGAAAGGGAGACACATGGGAGAGGGCACACTAACACCTGTGAGAGACAGAGTCACAAGGAGACAGCAAACTGGGAGAGGAAACAAAGCGAGACAGAGGCAGAGCTAGGAAAAGCAGCCGTCATTTGACACAACAAAATCAAACCATACACACACACACACACACACACACACACACACACACACACACACACGTACGTACGGATCTTCAAAGCTGAGGGCTTTTCATAGACTGCCTATTACCTAAAAAGATTACATCTGGGGCCCCTGGTCTGAATAAATAAGGTGAGAAGAGTGGCAGAGCTCAGTCACTTCAGAGGAAGAGATCCATCCCGCTCCACCTCAGGACCCAGGACGTTTTGGTAAAGAGCAGAGGACACACAGGACGGACTCTTCACCCCCGAGGAGTGCACCAGGAGTGGAACAGGAGTATCTGTTTTCCTGCCCACACAGACTCACTTTGACCAGGGATTACATCCGCTTTGGATTCTGTCATCTTCTGCACTGTCATTTTACGCTCGAAAGTTTTAATCCGGACATTTTTTCTTTCTTTTTTTTTTTTCTTTTCTCGAAAGAACTTCCTTCGAAAGAACATTTTTCTTCCCTTCCCGATTGTCCCGAAAAGGTCGACAGGAGCGGCATTCCCGACGGTCCACTGTGGCTCCGTCTTTCAGGGCTGAGTGCACCGAGTTATGGATGTTGACACTTCCCTTTCGGACACGAAGGGAACCCGGTCCGGAGTAGGTATTGACGTTTGCGACGGTCCCTCGGGGCTCGGCCCCTCGGCCTCTTCCCTTCTCCCAGGAAGCTCTCCAGCATGTACCTTTCTGTGACGCTCTTCCCAGTCCTCCACCCACCAGTACAATGTGCACATGGGAAGTGACTAAGAGTGCCGCAGCCTGGGTTCGCGTGCCCTATCTGTCCTCGCTGCTGCTCTTGCTGCTCCTGCTGGCGTCCTCGGCTCTGCCCGTGGCGTGCCACGATGGCCGCAGGGCCGCGCGCACCTCCAGGGTGGCCGACAACTCGTCGTCGACCGCAGTGGTGGTGGGCCGGCACGTCCGCAGCTACAGCCACCTCACGGGAGACGTGCGCCACCGGAAGCTCTTCTCCTACCAGAAGTTTTTTCTCAGGATTGATAAGAACGGCACCGTCAACGGCACCAAGACGAAGGACGATCCGTTCAGTAAGTAGTCGCGCCCTTTTTTTTGTTTTGTTTTTTCTCACGCTTTTTCTACTTTTTCATAACCCCCCCCCCCACCCCCCAACCCCCCAAACCCCCCCCCCCCCTCCACTTTTTTAACATGTGGGAACTATAGAGGCGAAATGTTTCCCAGGATATAGCGCGGTTTGTTTTCTCGCCGGCTTTTGATATTCGCCCGCAGATAATAAGAACCTTACCTGAGCTTGCAGCCGCACCGTTTACCACGTTGTTTGGAAGGTCTGCGTTGCGTGTAAAACTTTTTCCTTTTTTTTTTCTTTTCCCCTC
>JACRUU010000024.1:12911027-12946027 GCA_030449085.1 Kryptopterus vitreolus
GCTCCGTCTTCCTCTGTTTACTTTACACGACTGACCGTGGAACAAAAATAAATTGGGTTTAGGATTAGGACGCTACTAAGGACGCTACTACGCTTTATTACAGTCAATAGTCACTTTCCTTTTTAAATCGGAGACGTAAACACGGAATGTGTCTCACCGGTGGTGTTTACATTGGATTTTTCGAGACATCGAGGAGTCATGACTTCTCATAATTCCTCTGTCGCTCCAATGCAGAGTGAAAGTGACCCGAATCTACGCCATGTTCTTTCGGGTCAGAATGGACCGTCTTAACATGGACCGTTTCCATAATGGAAAGCTACAAAACTGTATTAGGCGCTAATAGCAAGTGGACTTCTCTCTAGATTTGGAAACGAGGGACTCCATTAATATTTCAACGTGAAAACGATGACGGGACACCCAGATGTGGTGAGTTTTACTCTTTGTGTGTGTATGCTAGACTGTACGGATGATGTTTGTGTGCGTCTTCCTTCCATATTTGCACGGACTGGACAGGAAAATGTGGAAGTCTTTAACTGGAAGAATGTTTTTCCTCCTTCTTCTTCTTCTTCTTCTTTCTGCGAGGTGCACCGCACACCATTCCAACTGGGAACATAGTGAACCTTTTCCCAGGCACGTCTTTACATCATCACCGGGGTGAATTCCTGTCCCGAGTGTGGTTGGACAGATGGTGGTGGTGCTGGTGGTGGAAGGAGGAAAAGGGTGGATGAGAGGGTGTGTGTGTGTGTGTGTGTGTGTGTGTGTGGAGGGGGGAAGGGGGGAAGGAGGGGGGGGGTTGTTTTTAGGGGTGTAATGGAAGCATCAAAGGTAGTGAAGTAAGACCGGCGATGTGACTGGGGATGGCTGGCCCGGTTTTTAAAGACGCAAGCTGGAATGCCGGCTAATTATACATTGTGTGAACAAAAAGGCATGAAAGTCTGTGCAGTGGGAGGGAGGGGAGCTTATCCTAAGGCAACTGGTGGCTGGAGCAGAAGTCCTGGGTTTTATCTGTCACAGATCCTATATCCTGCTGGCGCTCACCCCCAAATATTTAAAGCGAGAGGCTGCTAATGCAACATGTTCCCACATGGGGATCTCTCTGGTCTCCGTCTGCACGGGGGTGCCTGCTCGGACGTTTAAGAGACTGGGACTGGAGTCCATTTGCCCCTGTTGAAGTGTGTGTGTGTGTGTGTGTGTGTGTGTGTGTGTGTGTTGTGGTGTTAGTGTTTGGTTGAGTATGTGTGCTAGTTAGCACATGCATATAATGTAATGTAAAGCCGTTAACAAATAACTAACAATGTTTTAAAAAAAAAAACACTTGTGAGAATTACTATAGCTATATGCAATATATAGAACAAATATATATATATATATATATATATATATATATATATATATATATATATATATATATATTTTTTTTTTTTTTTTTTTATTATTAATACGCTCGGTCTAATCCGTCAATCAAAGCCGCACGTTGATTTGTTTTTGCGTGACTTTCTGATAGGAGATATTTATTTATCCATTCATTTCCATAGACAGAACACAAGAGGCTGGCGACGGAATGACTCTTTATAGCTGCTGTAACGTGCATTACAGGAACTGCCGGTGATAAGTAACTAACTAGTTCCACAACAGTAAAAGTCAAAGTAGCACTAAATGGATGAAAATGCACGTTGTTATATTCGTTAACGGTATAAGACGTCGTATCAGGTAGGATTCAGGAACAGGAATAAAATACTAAGGACTTCTAAAATAATTGCTCTAAAATAATTACCGGGGATCTGTATAGATAAATAAATAAATAACTGTGTAAATAAATAAATATGTGTATAAGCTGAGTCGAAGATGTTAACAGATCTACGTGCGGCAATGAACCCATTTTTCTTTTCCTTAACAAACGTCCAAACCATGTTATTGGTGTTGTTTATCAGTCTCCATATGGCTAGTGTCAGGAGAACAGGTTTATAGAGAAATGATGACATGCACCTCGCAAAACATTCTGTTTTCGCCGCCTTAATGTGAGTCATCGAGTAACGCAAGTCAGTCCACCTGAATCCTAAAAAGCCACACTTTCCGTCTCGACGTCAGAAAGAGAGCGGGGCACTTCTACACGCAAAAGGATACACGACTTTATGGTGTATATATATAATATATTTATATAGTCTATTCATATATTTGTCATGACAGAGAGATAGAGACAAAGAGAAATGAAAGGCTAGTGAGTGGGAAAAAGTCTTTATTGGGGCTATAAGGCGAGTAATAACAGGCACCAGTCGGACCGCGGTATTAAACGTAAGAGGGATAAACCACTGTGGGAAGTGATCTGTGGGAAGTGAAGGGTGGTTATAGGTTCTGCTTCGTCGCACCGCCCTGTTATTTACCGTCCCATCGAGACGACTATTAGAGTTACGGGGTTAAAACGCAAAAGCGACAAATGTGTCAGGAACTAATTTATTGGCGACACAGGCGCGAGAATTGTCATGTGGCATCAATTTGACTGGATATTAAACGTTAGATCTTGCAGCGTGTGTTCCTATAAGTGGTAGACAGGAACTTGTGCACTAATAAGACCCCAGTGAGGTCGATGGATAACGTTGGTTGGTATTAAGAACTGCGAATGCCGCAGGAAGGAGGCCATAAAGAGAGAAATTGGCCAGTCGTTGCAGCACTCAGCTCCCTGAGCAATGGGGGTCTGCGTTGGTCAGATCAAAGGTGCAGGCCGGTGTCATCCAGAGCCGAAGCGGGGTCAGCAAGAACGACCATTTTTAATGGGGACCCTGTTTCCTTTATGGTCTGGGAACCACGGGGCTAATTGATAAGCCATGTCTGTCATAGGAGCTGCAGTTTAGGCTTCCCAGGACAATTAAGCCTAGGATGGAAATATGCCCAGGCCTGTTAGGGGGCGGGTGGTGGTGTGTGTGTGTGTGTGTGGGGGGGGGGGGGGGGGGGGGGGGGGGGGGGTGTGAGAAAGCGAAATAGAAAGAAAAGAGAGAAAGAAAAGCAGACAAGAAAGAAATACTGGCCATTCAACAGGTAAGTGCATATTACCCCCGTTCCATTTTTTAAGTCTATTGTACGAGTTAATTGTATGAGTTAATTGTATGAGGAGGGGGGGGGGGGGGGGGGGGTCTCTCTTGTTCTCCTTTTGGGCCTCTACTAAACATTTCGGCTACAAAACATGAAGCATTTTTTGCTTTTTTTTTTGTAATCATCCCAAGATGCGATAACGTGTGCTCTGTCACTCTGCCAAGGCAGCGTAGACAGGCGTCGAGCATGAGGGTGACCACCTACAGAGTACGGGGCAGAAACCAGGTCTGGCAAAAAATAAATAAATAAATAAAAATTCATACTACACAAAAAAACCCCAAAAAACGGAATGAAAAAAATTCACGCAAACGCTTGCACATAAGTGTGCTTAAGACACGTGGCCGGGGAGCTGAACTTTACACGGCGCGCTTGTTAAAAGCCCGGGATGCTTTTAAGCCGTCGTAATCCGAGCTCTACACGGGGTTTAAAACCGAGGACAGCACAGGGATTACGTCGCGGCGTAAGAAACTCCTCGCGCGCTTTTGCCGCAAAAAACACACGCCGAACGTTCGGTTATAAACGTTATCGATCTCCGACTTCGCCGCTCGCGTTGCATTAACACATCCTGCGTTGTAGGGGGTCCTCCCCATTTTCTTAAGGAATCCGCCATATAAAAACTTGTTACATTGCACATGTGCGGTTTTTTTTTCTTTTAGCTAACGTCCAAAAAATGTTGATTAGATAAACGTAGCCTAGTTCTAGATTGCATTTAAGGGGGAAAAAAAAACAAACAAACAAACAAACATGGATTACAGTAATTAATTAGCATCAGAGAGAGAGAGAGAGAGAGAGATACACAGAGACACACAAAAACGGTTAGAGACGTAACAGACGTACACAAATGCAAAGAAACATACAGGGGGAAATACAAACAGTGACAGATAAAGAGAGACAGTGAAAAAAATACGATTTTCGTAAGAGAAAAGTGAAAAAAATATGTTTTGTTTTTTTTTCGTGGAAAACAATTTCAATTTTCCCACTTTACAGAGTGAAGCTGCACTGTGCAATGTATCTCAGGGGGTCTGAGATAGGCACTGATTAGAAGCCCCCCCACCCCCCCCCCTTCCTCCCTGGTATCTTGGTATTCATGAGCAAGGCCCTTAATCCTTTGTGCTCCAGGTGGCGCTGTATCATGGCTGACCCCAAGCTTCTAAAAACAAGTTGGGGATAAACGAATTTCACCGCACTGTAATGTATACGTGACAAACGCCGGCTTCTTATTCTTGTAAAAGAATCATTTTCGCAATCATTTTTGTTTTCAGCGAATTCCTTTTTTTTTTTTCTTTCTAAAGGTGTCCAGGTGAAGATCTAAAGGGACGAATTCTTTTTTTTTTTTTTTTCTCTTTTGTTGTTGAGCTTCTTTTCAACTTGTGGGCGCAGGCACATGAAACAGTTGCAGTGATTAACGAACGGGCTGCAAAAAAGAAAATTGGCCCTTGTTGATCCAATGGACCACATCAAACAGCTCAATGATAGAGCAGATAGTACAGGTGCGACCGCGCTCAAAGGTCCACCAGTAACTCTTCGCTTTGACACTTGGTACAGGACAAGTCTATCGGGTGCAGGGGGGGAAGGGTGGGTGGGGGGGTGTATAGTTTGTAAGATGTGTGACGTCCCTCGTCGAGCCGGATTGCATCATATTTTCGGGGGAATATTGCGATGTCGCACTCGTCGCGGGAGAAAATCCATGCTGTCGTTCTTTGATCAGAGGATTGTTTCGCTCTAATCCAACAGGCTCTGTCATCCAGGCTCTGGTCTTTCTCTTTCATTCCGTCGCTCTTTCTTGCTGGCAAACCCGAGGCAAGGGAGGACAGAGAGAGAGAGAGAGAGAGAGAGAGAGAGAGAGAGAGAGAGAGACTAGATTCTCTTACATCTCCCTTCAGATGGCTGCAACCTGAGTCTGGGATGGAAGGACGACTCTTAGATGGCGACTAATCCATCTGTTGTTGTGTCCTTAGCGATGCAGGTGTGGCTTCAAGGAGTCACGAGTGATGAATCAGATGGTCAGTCGGTCGCATAGAAAAGAGAAAGACGTATTTTACATCATTTACAGCCATTATACAGTATGAATGTGATTATATGCACACCGCCCTGCAATGGGACAGTCATCACAACCTATTGGACGTCATTTCTCGGGAAAAAGTCTTCGGATCTGTTAAAGAAAAAAAAAAAAAAACACAAGAATTATAAATGTATTTTTTACCTGTTTATAGTGAATGTGACATGAGTTGCCAGGTGCCTTAAAGATCTTCCCAGATTGTGTATACTAGTTCTGGGGGATTAATGGTGGTTATCGATATATACATTCATTCATTCATTCATCTTCTACCGCTTTATCCGATCTTCCCTCGGGTCACGGGGAGTCTGTGCCTATCTCAGGCGTCTATGGGTTTTAAGGCAGGATACACCCTGGATGGAATGCCAACCCATCGCAGGGCACACACACACTCACACACACACACACATTCATACACTAGGGACAAATTTCCAAGGTGCCAATCAACCTACCGTGCATGTTTTTGGACCGGGAAGAAACAGGAGAACCCGGAGAAAAACCCCCTGAGACACGGGGAGAACATGCACAAACTCCACACACACATGACCGAGACGGGAATCGAACCCGGACCCTGGCGGTGTGAGGCGAACGTGCTAAACACTAAACCACCATGCCCCTCGATAAATACATTTTATGGTTTATTCCAATTGTTGAAAAATTTGTTTTCACGATTTCACCTTGGTTTGGCACAGTGGGCTTCCGTAGTTCTCCGCCTCCCCTTCCTATGCTTGCGAAATACCAGATCCAACATGCTCTCGGATGAATCTGAAGAGTTTATTTTATTTTCAGTCGTATGGAAACTTTAGGCGTTCAACAAGCCAAAGCCCCAATGTTTGTGGCATATAATTGAATGGGGAGGCGTGTGTGGTGCTGCGGGAATAAACATGGCAGTGGCAAACCCCACATAACTGGGACAAATAGCGGACACAAATTTCCCCACTGTATCCAAAAGCAATTTTTCCAGCCAATCGAAAGAGCTGGTTTTCCAAGAGGGGGCGGGGTTTCATCAGTCGTATGGAAACGCTTCGGTTTTGCAACTTCAGACGTTCAACAAGATAAACATTTATCTAAAAAGTTTGTGCCAAAACTTAGATATTAAGTCAAGTAAACAACTATTAATTTATTCCAGCACCTCAAAAGTCAATTTAATATGCAATTTAATTTATATTTACATATTGCCCCGGCTCTTGTGTGGCGTGTCCAATACAATACAAATCCCGGTGAATTTTCTTGTCTCCGGAACAAAATATTTGGCGTTACAATACAAGGTCATGACCAGTTTTTAAAGCCGCTTCCGTTTCTTTTTTTGAGAAGAGAGCATTTGAGAAGAGAGGAAAGTTATCCTTTTACTTCATAAGCTGCTTCATTCATGTATTCTGATGACAGGAATTCCCATTGTGTCCTAAAACCACTGCGCCACATCTGTGCGACATCAATGAGAAACTGGATGTGGTTTTGAGACGGATATTTATACAATAGCGTTTTGGGCAACGATTGTTCTTCCCAGGTAATAGTTTCAGGTTTCTGGAAAGCTTTGTTCGAGCAAAAACATCAGTTTCTCTTTTTAAAAATGTTTCAGAAAGGATTCTTAGAAAGTTTTGTTCGCTTGAACACAGGGGCCTGTTTTTTTTTCTTTTTCTTTTTTTTTTTCTCGTAACATTACACCCTTCACCCTCCAACCTCGCTATTATGACGGATGATGTTTACTGGCTTACTGTAATTTGGTTTATAGTATTTTATACTTTCACAAGAGCAGGAATATACGCTCATGTTGGTTTTATTTATTTTTTAATAAATGGAAGCTTTTACGTAAAAAAAATGCCTAGAAAGGTTACAAGCATTATTATTCATTCATTCATTCATTCATCTTCTACCGCTTTATCCGATCTTCCCTCGGGTCACGGGGAGTCTGTGTCTATCTCAGGCGTTTATGGGCATTAAGGCAGGATACACCCTGGATAGAATGCCAACCCATCACAGGGCACACACACTCACATTCACACACATTCATACACTAGGGACAATTTTCCAAGGTGCCAATCAACCTACCGTGCATGTTTTTGGACCGGGGGAGGAAACCGGAGAACCCGGAGAAAAACCCCCTGAGGCACGGGGAGAACATGCAAACTCCACACACACATGGCCGAGACGGGAATCGAACCCGTATCCTGGAGGTGTGAGGCGAACGTGCTAACCACTAAGCCACCGTGCCCCAGCATTATTATTATTATTATTACAAATTATTATTATTATTATTTTTGACTTACAAATTGGTCTCATTAAAAAAAGAATATTCTGTGATCGTTTTATAGCATAGAATGATTGACAGCTCGGCGCTTGGCTGAATCAGCTGAAGGTTTATTAGGATAAACGCCAAAATACAGCAGCGACGAAACGACACGTTACTAGCGTAGCTGCTCACAAACTAGCTAACTAAGTAACGCGGAAAAGCCACGGGAGCTCGTATAGATCGGGCCTTGGTGTGCACGAAGCAGAAATGGAGGTCGGGTAAAATTTGTCATTGAAGCTGTAGATGTTTATTTCCCAAAAGATCCCCATCGGTTGTATGTGTTTGTTTACATTGATTATTGTTGTTTGTTTGTTTTTCCGCAGGTGTACTCGAAATCAAGTCTGTGGATGTTGGCATTGTGGCAATCAAAGGCCTCAATAGCAACTACTACCTTGCGATCAACAAGAAAGGGTTGGTGTATGGAGCGGTAAGGGATTTTTCTTCTGCTCTAAAATCTGTTCATGTTGCGTATTTTTGACATTAGAGGAAGAAATTCTCGAGGAAGTGACATTTGTTTATTTCGATCTCAGGTCGAGCCAAAATGGCACGCTTTTAGCGTTGTTTCCTGTTTATTAGCATGTTAGCACAAGATACGTTTAATAGCCAATTCACCTGTCGGCTATTATTAGCATGTTAGCACAAGATACGTTTAATAGCCGAATGCACCTGCTGGCTATTATTAGCATGTTAGCACAAGATACGTTTAATAGCCAATTCACCTGTCGGCTATTATTAGCATGTTAGCACAAGATACGTTTAACAGCCGAATGTACCTGCCGGCTATTATTAGCATGTTAGCACAAGATATGTATAATAGCCAATTCACCTGCCGGCTATTATTAGCATGTTAGCACAAGATACGTTTAATAGCCGAATGCACCTGCCGGCTATTATTAGCATGTTAGCACAAGATACGTTTAATAGCCAATTCACCTGTCGGCTATTATTAGCATGTTAGCACAAGATGCGTTTAATAGCCGAATGCACCTGCCGGCTATTATTAGCATGTTAGCACAAGACAAGATACGTTTAATAGCCAATTCACCTGTCGTCTATTATTAGCATGTTAGCACAAGATACGTTTAATAGCCAATTCACCTGTCGGCTATTATTAGCATGTTAGCACAAGATGCGTTTAATAGCCGAATGCACCTGCCGGCTATTATTAGCATGTTAGCACAAGATACGTTTAATAGCCAATTCACCTGTCGTCTATTATTAGCATGTTAGCACAAGATACGTTTAATAGCCAATTCACCTGTCGTCTATTATTAGCATGTTAGCACAAGATACATTTGTTTAATAGCCAATTCACCTGTCGTCTATTATTAGCATGTTAGCACAAGATGCGTTTAATAGCCAATTCACCTGTCGTCTATTATTAGCATGTTAGCACAAGATGCGTTTAATAGCCAATTCACCTGTCGTCTATTATTAGCATGTTAGCACAAGATACATTTAATAGCCAATTCACCTGTCGTCTATTATTAGCATGTTAGCACAAGATGCGTTTAATAGCCAATTCACCTGTCGTCTATTATTAGCATGTTAGCACAAGATGCGTTTAATAGCCAATTCACCTGTCGGCTATTATTAGCATGTTAGCACAAGATGCGTTTAATAGCCGAATGTCACCTGTCCGGCTATTATTAGCATGTTAGCACAAGATACGTATAATAGCCAATTCACCTGTCCGGCTATTATTAGCATGTTAGCACAAGATACGTTTAATAGCCGAATGCACCTGTCGTCCGGCTATTATTAGCATGTTAGCACAAGATGCGTTTAATAGCCAATTCACCTGTCGTCTATTATTAGCATGTTAGCACAAGATGCGTTTAATAGCCGAATGCACCTGCCGGCTAAGTAGCCTGTGGTAGCTGTTTAACATTTTAACGTCTGATAAGTTATCAGAAGACAAACGAATGGTTTCGTCCGATTATGGTTTCTCATCAGCTGAATAGTTGTTAGGACTCGTGTAAAATCTGTGTATATTTGCATATGATATTTGCAAACGGTTCATTAAGTGACCCTGAGTTCACTTTTACCGCACAACTGTGTTTAACGTCAGCGTTAGACAGTTCACGTCGTGCGGGTCTGTAAAAGCTCAGCGACGACACGGGTTCTTTGAAGTCGCACGGAGCCCGTGCTCTAGTTCTTGTGTCTCGAGGCCCTTAAAAAGCCTCAGGTCCTTTTAAAGGACAGTTCCACTCCAATGCCTGTAAATAATCCTCTAGCTAAAAAAGAGTTCTGTCATCTTTGGGAAAGTAAGCCGAGAAGCAAACCACCCCCCCCGCCCCATCTGACCCCCCACCCACCCAAAACAAACCCCCCCCCCCTTCCCCACCCGCTCCAGCGTCTTACCTCAAAACCCTGCGCCGTACTCATAACGCTGCTCCATTCACTGTCAGGCAACACTATCCACAGCTCGGCCTTTGTCCCGCAGGCCCTCCAGCTCCATCGGAACTCGTTCAGCTGCTCTCATGAATTGCAAATGTTACCTGAAACAGGGGAGAGGAAGAAAAAAAAAACAACTGATTACGTCTTACATGAGTAAATAGAAAATATTAGGGGGTGACAAAAGCATTAAATCCTATTGTAAAAAACATGTTGACAGTGAGTACTAGCATATGATTATTCAATTAGTGTACATATTTTGGGGAGTGGTAGGTTATTGGTTAAGGCATTGGGCGCTGGCCTGGAAGATTCCAGATCCCTGCTGCCACTAGTGGGCCCTTGAGAAAGACCCCTAATCCTCTATTGCTTGGTTTTAAGCTGCTCTGGATAAGAATTTGGATTTGGCGTTTGCCAAATGCTGTAAATATAACTATCAGAGTTGGTATCTCAATTGGCCTCTAGACTGGAAGATTAGTGGATCAAATCCCACCAAGCTGCAACTAGTGGGCCCTTGAGCAAGGCCCTTAACCCCCAATTGCTCGGTTGTAAGTTGTTCTGGATAAGGGCATCTGCCAAATGCCGTAAATGTAACTTATGGTAATGGGCCTCTAGACTGGAAGACGGCTGGTTCAAATCCCACCTCCACCAAGCTGCCACAAGTGGCCCTTGAGCAAGACTCTTAACCTTGTAACTCTGTATAAGGGCGTCTGCCAAATCGTAAATGTAGCTATCAGAGGTGGTAGCTCAGTTGTTAATGCATTGGCCTCTAGATTGGAAGGCCGCTGGTTCAAATCCCATCAAGCATCTCCATCAAGCTGCCCATAATGGGCCCTTGAGCAAGGCCCTTAACCCTCAATTTCTTGGTAATAAGTCGCTCTGGATAAGGGCGTCTGCCAAATGCCATAAATGTAACTATCGGAGGTGGTAGCTCTGCATTGGCCCCTAGACTGGAAGACTGCTGGTTCAAATCCCACAACCCACCGCCAATAGTGGGCCCTTTAGCAAGGCCCTTAACCCCCAATTACCACAATTGTAAATATTGCCTGTTCTTATCACTCGAGACCCTTCAGGATGTTAACCACTCAGGTGATCATATAGGAAATGAATTGACGTGGCCAAAAACGTTAAGTTTTTTCCCCCGATTTCTGTTTTCCAGAAGGAGTTTGGCACCGACTGCAAGTTGATAGAGCGGATCGAGGAGAACCGATACAACACGTACGCCTCGGCGGAGTGGAAGAACAAGAAGAAACACATGTTCGTGGGACTGAGCGCCAACGGCAAGCCAATGAGGGCCAAGAAGACGCGCCGAAAAAACACAGCCACGCACTTCCTGCCCATTCCCATCCCATAGGGGCCTGTACATGGGTAATGCTCACTGCACTGAGGAAACACTTGGAACTTTTCTTTTCTTTTTTTTTTTTTCTACAGTATCAAGAGATGTATTTTGGGAAGGACAGCGGACAGCACTATGTACAGGAACTGAGCTGAACTCTTTGCTGATATATCATATATAATGTTTAAATTATTGGCACCTGAGATAATATGAGACACCAAAATCCTCGATGGACAAGATAAAAGGATAAAAGAACAAGAAAAGACACGCCCCCCCTTCCCCCCCGTTCCTGAGCGGCCTAAAGAGACAATTCACAAAGTGCATAACATGTATCGTGTACTTTGTGTGTTTATGGATGTGTGTGTGTGTGTGTGTGTGTGAGTGTGTGTGTTGGCCTTTGGACAGTTATTTATGCTATACTAACTTGTATAGTATGTTATACTGACTTAATGGACTCGCTGTGTTCTGTCTGCAAATGCAACGCGGATCAGAGGACGAGACGGAGGGATGGTGGAGGAAAAAAAAAAAGCGTTGGACTCAGCCAAGCATAGCATAAAACAAATCTAACAAAATCCTTATTAACATGCAAAGCCACTGTATTTGATAGCTCCATTCTTTACCTGACTGCTTTGGAATAAATTATTTATTTTATGTAATATTTAAAGGGATACAAAGACAAAAAAATATTAAATGGACAATTTTGTTTTGTTTTTTTTTATCATTTATGCTCTTCTCTTTAAAAAAAAAAAAAAAAGCTATTCTAACGGTAAAACATGGAATAAATAAAGAAATAAATTTCTGTGGATTGCAGAATTTATGTCCGTTGTGTGTGGAGGTGAATTCTTTTGCGAAAGGAGGAAAAAAGAAACTCATTTTCTGCCCAAGAAAAAAAAGCCAAGGCAAATTGTTGAAGTGTTAATTTTATCTCTGCGCCAGATCGACAAGGTTAATTTGGAACAATTGTGCGTCTTTAAATTCATTCATTCATTCATTCATCTTCTAGCGCTTTATCCGATCTTCCCTTGGGTCACGGGGAGTCTGTGTCTATCTCAGGCGTCTATGGGCATTAATGTAATGGAATGCAAACCCATTGCAGGGCACAAACATTCACACACACACATTCATACACTAGGGACAATTTTCCATGGTGCCAATCAACCTACCGTGCATGTTTTTGGACCCGAGAGGAAACCAGAGAACCCGGAGAAAAACCCCCTGAGGCACGGGGAGAACATGCAAACTCCACACACACATGGCCAAGACGGGAATCGAACCCGGACCCTGTCGGTGTGAGGCGAACGTGCTATCCACTAAACCACCGTACCTCCCATCTTTAAATTACCACAGAAAAAGATGTGCTGATGTGCTTTCTCATGCCTTATGACACTGGGGAAATAGGCAAAATGTATTAAAACCATAACTTTCTCCCTCAGTACTACTCTCACTATCACACTCCCTTCCAACCATATGGACTTGTGTGGTTCATGTAAATAACTTCAGTCCATCCCATTACGTCTACTAGCTGCGCATTCACAACAGGTATGATCTCCTCACTATATTACCGTATGGAACCGTATCGCATTCCCAAAGTATTACAAAAGCACGTTTTTCTATCGTGAACGCAATAAAGCGCTTCCGTATAACCTAAACGTATCACCAGTTTATATGGAAAAGCAACCGGAACAGAATTCTTAAAGGAGCCACGTCCCATATTTTACACTTCAAACAACTACTAAACAAAGTAACATTGAAATGAACAAGAAATTCATATTAAAATAATCATTTCCAGAGTCAAATAACTATTGAATAATCAATAATTTTATTATAGGGAGAGATTTTGACAGAAGCGTATAAAATTATAGCATTGTTACAGTTAGTTAGAGTATTAGAAACATGAAAAGTATTCATTTATCATACATTAAAACCATGCAATTGATGTACGATTACTCATTATTAAATATTTCTTTAATATTTATGAATATATATATATATATATAATATATATATATATATATATATATCTATATATATATTATATAGTGTATCAATGTGTGTATGAATGTGTATGAATGAAATGTATGAATGTGTGTATGTGTGTGTGTGTGTCCTGCGATGGGTTGGCATTCCATCCAGGGTGTATCCTGCCTTAATGCCCATAGACGCCTGAGATAGATACAGATTCCCCGTGACCCGAGGGAAGATCGGATAAAGCGGTTAGAAGATGAATGAATGAATGAATGAATGATATATAGATATATATATATATATATATATATATATATATATATATATATATATATATAGATATATATATATATATGAAAATAGCCTGAAAACGGCACGGAATGAGAAGAATAAAATATTGATCTTGTCCCCGAGTAGTAAAATATAAGATATAGAAACTACAGGTAGTTGTATAAAAAAACAGAAACAAAGATATACATGTTCTGATACCAAAAAAGTACAGTAAATATTTATATTTTGTAGCTTCACATCTCGGATTTACATTTATGGCGTGTGGCAGACACCCGTATTCAGATCTATTACTATCTTTTTATTACATCTGAGTAGTAGTAAGGTAGTAGGAGTAGTAGTAAGGGCCTTACCCAAGGGCCCAGCATAGTAGTGTGTGGGTTGGCGGGAAGGTGGGGGGGGGGGGGTGAAATCACAATTCATAATTATGGCATCTTAAATACTGAGCTTTCCTAAGAAATATCCATATTACCCCCCTCCCCCCCCTCTTTTTTTATACATAAAAAAATAATGAAATTTGTTTTGATGCCATAATGCAATTTTATTTTCCAAAATGGCCGCCCTGTCAACAAGTGTTAAGTGTTTCGAGGGCGGCCATTTTTTCTAAACTAAAATTGCATTAAAGCAGTGCTTCTCAATTATTTTCTGTTAGCCCCCCCCCCCCCCCCCCCACCCCCGTACGAAGGAAGGAAGAAGTTATGCCTGCTATGCCCCGCCCCCTTTACTGAACTAGCATTCACAAAGCGGAATGTTTATCAGAAACATTCGGCACGTTTTCGCTCGAGCGGTTTATCAGCGTGATTAGGGTGTGATGTCTTAGTCATATTTTTTCGGCATAATATTCCCTGCGCATACTCCCACAATGAGAGCGCCATTGCCACCTACTGGAGCGGATGTGCAATTACATTTTATTCTAGTATGGCAAAAAAAAGCATATTTCTCTGAGGTCACACACGCTTCAACCCCCCGCATTATGGTAACATTACGTTCAGTGCGACAGTGTTAAGAGGGCAGCCATTATGGAAGCTAAAATTGCATTATGGTATGATTTTGTTCAGTGCATTTTTTGTTCGGTGATTAAAGATCATTTAAGCCATGTTTGGCGTAGAGAGCGATTTAGCTTGGAGTTGGATTACTTACACAGCATAGGAACATATCTCACATTTAAACAGTTCCCACAAAGACACACTGATTTGTTATAAACTCTATAATTGCATTTGAAATCCGATACAGTTCTCGTCCTCTGGGAAACAGGAAAAAGATGCCGGTTTGAACTTCATATGCAGGATATATATGTGTATATATATATATATATATATATATATATATATATATATATATATATATATATATATATATATATATATATATATACATGTATATATCCTGCATATGAAGTCTACTTCAAGTCTTGGTTGTTTTTCATCCATTTCCAGGCGGTTGATTAAAATCTCCGCTCGCACACCTCTGGTATGATTGTAACCACGTTGTTTACTCGCGCGTCTCTTTCTACTAATCATGCTTCCCATCCCTGGCTTTTCAAAGCGTGCGTGGACAAAGAAAGGGCAGTGTAGGAGAACGTAAATATTAGTTAGCTGATTCTATCGCGGACTGATTCTAATTATCTCTGATGTAATGTTCCCGTTAGCTCCAAAAAGCGTAGCCTGCACTTAGCCGGATAATAAAACGACAGCGTGTGTGTTTTTGTGTGTGTGTGTGGGGGGGGGGGATGGGTCCCACTGTTTTTTTTTTTTTTTTTTTTTTTTTTCATCAGATCACACAGTGTCAATCATGGCTGGTTTCTTGTTTGATGCCAACTCGGCAATCACGTTAAGAGGCAACGTTTGTAATCACAAGCAGCGGCCCTGACATGTTTTTTTTTTCCGAGTTCTGCGCGTGCACGCTCCGTGCGCCTGACGGGCCTGCTCTTCATTTGACTCATGACTTTTCTATGCTTTCCCAAACCCTTTCAAGTCGGGACCGAGCTGTTTGTTTACATGTCCTCCTCTCTGTTCCATAAACTGACTTTTATGTTCGGAATGCGAAATGGATTTGCGCACGTCCGTCCCGAACTCATCAATCCGGCGCTTTGCCGCTTGCGCACGTATCGCCGTTTCATGTTCGGGCTTTCTTCGCAAATCCGTTCTCGCCTTTAATGTAGCGCGCATGCACGCGGAGAGTGTATATTAGCGGCATTTATCATTGAGAAGTTTATTAAAGCGCTGACTGTCAGTGGAGCTCTTTTTTTTGCCTCACTTTCACTTTTTAACCTTTTTGTATACAAAACTTTGCTAAGAGAGCGACACATTCAGCTACATCATACATATTCAGGGTTGTGGGGTGGGATGGGATGGGGTTGGGGGGGGGGGGGGGCCCGGAGGAAATTCCCGCGTGTTTTATCCAAGTTGAAATATATATATTACAGCCTTCGCCTTTAGCGCAGCTTCACAGCTCGCCCCAGATCCCCTGAGCAAATCTGTGGCTTGTTGACCAGAAACCACAGGAGCAGCTGTGAATATTTCATTCCGGAGAGGTTGCCGGTCGGACAGTGATTGGGACTTGGAGTGGGGAGGGGGGGGGTCTTTTTTTTTTTTTTTTTTTTTAATAGCCCAGTATTCTTGGACGTCGACGTGGTGACGTTGAGCCGGGCCCAAGGAGTTTCCAGTAACAGAGGCGCGCTCAGCATCATGTCGGAGGAGCCCGGAATGTCTCTGCAGAGCGTCGGAGCGTCATGTCAGCGAAAAATCCAAAAGAGCAACACGTCTAAATATAGTGCGATCCTGTCGGACCCGAGGCCGCCTTCGGGGCTGAGGTTTTGGAGCTCGCGATGATCCTCCGGAGGTTTCCAGTTTCGGTGCGAGCAGGTGTGTCAAACATTTGCCTTGGCTTTGCTCGAGATGAGGCATGTGTTTATCAATTCGACTCGAGCGAGTGAGGGAAGCGGAGAGACGCCGAGCTTGCCAGGACCCAGCAATGTCAACCTTTCGGAGAACAGAGCCCTGAATTTACTAATAAGAACCTGCGCTTTGAGTCTGCAAGTAATTCAATATGGGCTTGGAAATGTTTCTGAATACATTGGTCAGGTGTCAAATATTATAGTTTGCTTTTTTTTTTTTAATCCTGGTCTGAAATAAACATGCATTGCAATTACAAGGGGTCCCATGCTCTGTCATATATATATATATATATATATATATATATATATATATATATATATATATATATATATATATATATATATATATATATATATATATATATATATATATATATTTCTATATATATACATGGGGCACGGTGGTTTAGTGGTTAGCACGTTCGCCTCACACCTCCAGGGTCCGGGTTCGATTCCCGTCTCGGCCATGTATGTGTGGGAGTTCTCCGGTTCTCCGGTTTCCTCCCCCGGTCCAAAAACATGCACGGTAGGTTGATTGGCACCTTGGAAAATTCCTTGTCCCTAGTGTATGAATGTGAGTGTGTGTGTGTGTGTGTGTGTGTGTGTGTGTGTCCTGCGATGTGGTTGGTATTCCATCCAGGGTGTATACTAGGCACAGGTTCCCCGTGACCCCTGTGACCATATATATTATATATATATATATATATATATATATATATATATATATATATATATATATATATGCAGAAAAACACCAATGGATAAGTTGAGTCTGGTCTTAACCATCACTATGCTTCATACATCACACGTCAAGCTTATTTGCTGGCTGTTTGTAACGAGCCGATTTAATGATCGTAAACTATGAAGTTTAATACAGAAGTTTGGCCGACATCTGCAGCCTTGGCGACTAATAAAGCCAGTGTTTATTGTGTCTGTACGCCACATAAGTAACACTTCACTAATAAGCTTGTTTACAGAGCCACGAATGAGCTTGATTAAAGACTATATAAATTTCATTTGGTCTTAATAACACATAATAGCCTAATAATCATATTCTGGAAGGTGTGCAGATCATTATCTTCTCGCGAGGCAATCGAAACCGAGACGGGGAACGAGTCAGACTCACTCTTGGGGTTTCGCTGAACATGCTTAATAGCAGGGAAAGTAAGTCTGTGAATGTCCACGTTTGAGTCACGCCTATGCAGTTCTGCGTATCTGGGACGAGTTAGGGATTCGAGGACAACATGTTTATCACACGCAAGAATCGCCGCACACATCGGTAAAGAGAAATAAATAATTATAATAGTAAATAATAATAATAATAATAATCCAATTTTAGATCTTTATCTATACTATATAGCACTTTTATAGGCAGGTTGGTTTCTAATACAGCATTTTTGATTAATTGATTACCTCACCTTTATATTACGTTATATAATATAATGTAATATAAAGGTGGGGTAGTCAATAAATTACCTCATTTACCCCATAAATTACTAAGTTTTTTTCTTGTAGCAGAGAATTCACAGCGATTAGAATATCCTTTATTGGTCACATATACATTACAGCATATACATATACATATTACACATATACATTACATTTCTTCGCATATCCCAGCTTGTTGTTGGTAGCTGGGGGTCAGAGCGCAGGGTCAGCCATGATACGGCGCCCCCTGGAGCACAGAGGGTTAAGGGTCTTGCTCAAGGACCCAAGGGCGGCAGCTTGGTCATACCGGGGCTCGAACCCGGATCAGAAGCCCAGCGCCTTAGACCACTGAGCTACACCCCCTCCCTTATTATATTATTATAACACAATAGTATACAAAGTCTACTATGATTTTTTTTTCTGTAAGAATATCTTTCCAGGGGGCACGGTGGCTTAGTGGTTAGCACGTTCGCCTCACACCGCCAGGCCAGGATCCGGGTTCGATTCCCATCTCGGTCATGTGTGTGTGGAGTTTGCATCTTCTCCCCGTGCCTCAGGGGGTTTTTCTCCGGGTTATCCGGTTTCCCCCCGGTCCAAAAACATGCACGGTAGGTTGATTGGCACCTTGGAAAATTGTCCCTAGTGTATGAATGTGTGTGTGAATGTGTGTGTGTGTGTGTGTGTGTGTCCTGCGATGGGTTGGCATTCCATCCAGGGTGTATCCTGCCTTAATGCCCATAGACGCCTGAGATAGGCACAGGCTCCCCGTGACCCGAGGGAAGATCGGATAAAGCGGTAGAAGATGAATGAATGAATGAATATCTTTCCATTCACAGAAGTAAGTCAGGACATGAAAGTCAGACTGTTTACAATTCTAGTATTGTAAAATGTTTGTAAAAGGTTTCGCAGTAGGTTACGGGTCGTTGTTGTTATACTGTAGTGCTTGTGTATTTGTCCTGCACTGTCACTGTGTTGTCTGTTCTACACTGTTTGGACCAGGTTGCACACGATGCACTTTATGTAGCTGGGACTAATTTAGTCTAGTCCTCCGCTCTGTGTTGTGTAGCTCGATGTTGTGTGTTGTGTGATGATGTTTTATGCAGCATGAAGGTACTGGAGAAACGTCGTCTCATTTGCCTTTGTATGCGTCAGATATGTATACTTGAAATGACTTATATATTAGGTAGCTCAGTAGATAAAGCATTGGCCTCTGGACCAGACGATCCCAGCACCACCAAGCTGCCACTAGTGGGCCCTTGAACAAGGCCCTTAACCCTCAACTGCTAAGTTGTAAGTCACGCTGGATAAGGGCGTCTGCCAAAATGCCAAAAATCTTCATGCTTTGTAAGTTCTTAATAAAATTATAGTGAAAAAAACGTGTACTGATGTCCCAAAATAAATGTGTTTAGTAAATAAAACTATCATCCACAGCACTAATAAAGATGGCAAAAATAAACAGGGACACATTTTTACCTTTACTATTACTATTCTGATTTTATCAGGAATCAATCCATAGATATCATACATTCATTCATTCATTCATTCATTCATCTTCTACCGCTATCTCAGGCGTCTATGGGCATTAAGGCAGGATACACCCTGGATAGAATGCAAACCCATCGCAGGACACACACACACACACATATTCGTACACTAGGGACAATTTTCCAATGTGCCAATCAACCTACCGTGCATGTTTTTGAACCGGGGGAGGAAACCGGAGAACCCGGAGAAAAACCCCCTGAGGCACGGGGAGAACATGCACAAACTCCACACACACATGGCCGAGACGGGAATCGAACCCGGACCCTGGTGGTTTGTGGCGAACGTGCTAACCACTAAGCCACCGTACCCCTTTTAGATATCATACACAGATGCATTATTTTACTATATTTCAACCAACTAACCAACCAACCATCCAACCAATTTACTCCCGATTCCGAGTTCCGAACTGACAAATCTTTCCGACCACATTGACTTCACGCGAATTTTCTCATGATATCATTTATTTGTTTTGAAGAAGCTCCGCTTGGATCTTTTTTGGAATTCTGCAAAAAAAAAACTTTTCAAAACTACAATCCAAGTTTAGGCAATAGCTTTAACAGCTGTTATATCACTTATAAGAAACAGTCACTGATTACATGAAGCATAATGTGTTGTTATTTTCCCCGTTTATTTTCTCTTTTAATACATGATTTACTTTTGGATAACCACGGAAAATAAGGGACACAGTGGTTTAGTGGTTAGCACGTTCGCCTCACACCGCCAGGGTCCGGGTTCGATTCCTGTCTCGGCCATGTGTGTGTGGAGTTTGTGCATGTTCTCCTCCCTCCCCCCGTGCCTCAGGGGGTTTTTCTCCGGGTTCTCCGGTTTCCTCCCCGGTCCAAAAACATGCACGGTAGGTTGATTGGCATCTTGGAAAATTGTCCCTAGTGTTTGAATATGTGAGTGTGAGTGTGTGTGCCATGTGACTGGTTGGCATTCCATCCAGGGTGTATCCTGCCTTAATGCCCATAGACGCCTGAGATAGACACAGACTCCCCGTGACCCGAGCGAAGATCGGATAAAGCGGTAGAAGATGAATGAATGAATGAATGAATGAATGAACGAACCTCGAAAAACTTATACGGCTTGATTTTTTTTTGGTAAAAACATTAATGCAATGAAAAAATGCTCAACCATAAACTTTAAGAAAACTGTTGAAGAACATGATGGTGTTTTTCCACCATCGTGCCTTTTTTTTGTATTTTGATAAACAACGATATAACGTAAAGTATTTAATGCATTGTCTGTTAAATGTGAAGTTGTCCTGAAGGACTGCTGGATGGTTGATGTCTGCTTCAGAACCACGGACAGCTCTGACTTTATACAATAACACACCGATTTATTAAATAATGTGCTTAGTGAATGTTGTACATTGCATTGAATCTCACTTCTCACAAGTTGCATCGTTTTGGACATTTAGAACTGTGAAATGTCTGGAAAAAAAAACCCACTAATAATTCTATTCGGAAAGGAAAATATTCTTTATTTATCGGGTTCTACATAGACATGAATAAAGAGTTGCTTGTTTCGAAAACGTAATCTATAACTACAACTCAAAGTCTGCAGGAAAGACTATTTTAGAATTAGGTTTTAAAATTCCACAGATAAATAAATAAAAATCCTTTGTAGGGTTTTAGGAGGGGACGGTGGTTTAGTGGTTAGCACGTTCGCCTCACACCGTCAGGGTCCAGGTTCGATATTCCCGTCTCGGCCATGTGTGTGTGGAGTTTGCATGTTCTCCCCGTGCCTCTGGGGTTTTTCTCCGGTTTCTCCGGTTTCCTCCCCAGTCCAAAACATGTATGGTATGTTGATTGGCACCTTGGAAAAATTGTCCCTAGTGTGTGAATGTGTGTGTGAATGTGTGTGTGAATGTGTGTGTGAATGTGTGTGTGAATGTGTGTGTGAATGTGTGTGTGAATGTGTGTGTGAATGTGAGTGTGTGTGTGTGTCCTGTGATGGGTTGGCATTCCATCCAGGGTGTATCCTGCCTTAATGCCCATAGACGCCTGAGATAGACACAGGCTCCCCATGACCCGAGGGAAGATCGGATATAGCGGTAGAAGATGAATGAATGAATGTAGGGTTTTACACAGTAATGTAATGTAAGAATACATTACCAGAACATGTTAGATGAATTATGAGCCCTTTTAATATATTTTTTTTTCTTTTTACAAATATACTCCAAATATAACTCTTTTAAACCTACAATTTCTAACCATACAAAGAATCATAAATGCGGAAGAAAACAAATACAAATACAGTTTGAGAGAAGGAAAGATTGGATTTTGATTGGATGATTTTTCGTTTATCTTTTTATTTAGTGTTTCCCTGCCACGCCTTTAAATTCTGAAGGCACGTTTGGTAAAAAAATAAAAATTTACCGTAAAAAATACCGCAAAAAATATTGACTGAACCCTTTCCTACTCGCCACATTCTTTACACAATCATTTAAATCACTGTAGCGGACAGTATTTGTTGTTCAAGACGCCCAGTGTATAAAGCGGTTCATAATATTTACCACATTTGACTGATTCTTGTTGATACAGCTGACACAACCGAGCAGCCAGGGTTGAGTGGCAGACTCATGGCAATGCCTTCACCGCTGCGCTATAAGTGCCCCTACTCTTTTGTTTATTTAGCATGCGTACGAGCAAAGCTACTATCATGTTTGCTAAACTACATACATAAGTGTACAGGCAAGTGGTTGAGGGTTAACTCAAATCCAAAGATCATAATGACCCCTGTTTCAAGTGTCAAAATTTCAGCTCTGAACATTCCGTTGACTGCAACAGAACCTCAACCGCCGAGTCCCCCGCTAGCCCTGAGACGCCTGTGTATGGAAGAAACAGAGACGTTTGTGTAAGACCCGAGAAGAAATTTACATTCATCCTCGTGGTAGAGGCTTAAATCCAAAGTGACTTAAATGTGAGACCAAGTCCAATTCAAGCATAGAGCTGTTAAAAGAACCAGCGGGGGACGAGCCACATTTTCCACCAGCTGACCAAAAGAAAGTGTAACACAGCTGTAGGAAAAAGGAAGTGCTCAGGATTTAAACGGAGGGGGGGTAGTCTATTTTTATATTTTTAAATAAAGCTATATATATATAATATATATATATATTTTTTTTAATATAGTTATATTCTTAACATCTTATTTTTTCGTATACACTGTCTTTTTTGTATGGATATATAGTTTGGTGTTCTTTTGTGTGCTATTGACTTGTATCAGCATTATGGCATCAGCATATATATATATATATATATATATATATATATATTTAGATTATCATATATATATAATATATATATATATATAGTCATTCATCTTCTACCGCTTTATCCGATCTTCCCTCGGGTCACGGGGAGTCTGTGTCTATCTCTATGGGCATCTATGGATCTATTGGATGGAATTAAGGCAGGAGTACACCCTGTTTGGAACGCTCCATCCCATCGCAGATGCACACGATGCACTTTATGGTGATGCTGAAGGACTAATTTAGTCTAGTCCTCCCTCTGTGTTGTGTAGCTCGATGTTGTGTGTTGTGTGATGATGTTTTATGCAGCATGAAGGTACTGGAGAAACGTCGTCTCATTTGCCTTTGTATGCGTCAGATTGTATACTTGAAATGACAAATGACTTATTATTGGACCAGACGATCCAGCACCACCAATTGGCCATCCCTGAGCAAGGCCCTTACACCTAACTGACTAAGTGGGCCCTGTAAGTCACGCTGGATGTGGATAAGGGCGTCTGCCAAAATGCCAAAAATCTTCATGCTTTGTAAGTTCTTAATAAAATTATAGTGAAAAAAACGTGTACTGATGTCCCAAAATAAATGTGTTTAGTAAATAAAACTATCATCCACAGCACTAATAAAGATGGCAAAAATAAACAGGGACACATTTTTACCCTTACTATTACTATTCTGATTTTATCAGGAATCAATCCATGATCCATAGATATTCACATTTTTTTTTTTCGGATTCATTCATCCTACTACTTTCCCCCCCATTCTATTCTCATCTTCTACCGCACTTATCAGGCGTCTATGGGCATTACGGCAGGATACACCCTGGATGGAATGCACACACCATCGCAGGCACACACAGGACCGTACACACACACCCTATTCATACACATAGTGGGACAATTTTCCAAGGTGCCTAATCAACCTACCGTGCATGTTTTTGGACCGGGAGGAAACCGGATTTACCCGAACCCGAGAAAAACCCCCTGAGGCACGGGGAGAAGATGCAACATTTGCAAACTCCACACACACATGGCCCGGAGACGGGAATCGATCCCAGACCCGGATTTCCTGGCGGTTTTGTGAGGCGTGCAACCACAAGCCACCGTGCCCAGTGTAAAATAACCATCTACCAAAGCACCTGAATGCGATGGGGTCTAGATCTTATGATGGCCACCCGCTAGGCCCCAAAACTTTATATTCAAGATTTTTATCGGGGCTTCCAATCATTATTTGAATATTCCATTCATGGCGTTATTCATTGTTCTTTGACCGCTATTCTTCGCTTTTTCATCCGGATACCCATATCGTGGCAGGACAACCCCAATGGATCGGTCGATTCCTCCCATATGTATGGTCCCATATCATTCACCCCTATACATGGTTATGCCTATTTAAGATATGGTTTCAATTTTTGAAGGAGGTGCAAATTACCAGGTATGTATTTGGGGGAGGAGGAGTGAAAAGGAAGCCCCCTGGGTCCCTTGTCACGAGGGGGGAAGAAGCAAACTCCCTGATCATCCTGGCAGTGTCGGACCCTTGAGATCATTTGGGAATGTCGAACCTCGAACCTGGCGGTTTAGCAACGTGCTACCTATAAGATTCCGTAAGATATATAAGTATATATAATATTATATATATATATATATATATATATCTATATATACACATTTATTTATATGCACATATATCAGAATCAGAAAGAACGTTATTGCCAAGTTATCTGGCCAGAACAATCTCATGTATTAACAACTCAGCTACCGCTAGAATGCTAACTAATAATTATATAAATAAATATAAATATATAAAATATATATTGTAGATGAGTGTTAGACTCTCAGGTTGAACGTTGCCTGAAAATCCGATGGCCCAATGTAAAACTCCCCTTACATCATTTTGACCCTTGGGAGCAACCCTGGGGCAGAGAGGGTTAAGGGCCTTGCTCAAGGACCCAAGTGTGGCAGCTTGGCAGATTCCTTCCCCTACAATCAGTAGCCCAGCGCCTTAACCACTGAGCTAACCCTCTCCCAGAACTCTGAAATTTGTTCACTTTATTATCCAGAAAAGTCCAGAAGCAAATCCAATAGATGTCAATCTAGAAAATCTAGCAAATAACAAATCTCGAGGATGTCACATGTTATTTTTTTAAAAATAAAAAGAGATGGCACACTCTCTCCCTAACCGTCACTCTTAGCCAAACAATCTAGCCAATTACAGATGTGTATGCAGAAGCGGATGGATAGCACTTCCCCTGAATGTGTTTGGCTTTGACACAAAGCGTGTGCAGCATTTAAAACAAAAATTTGATTGGTTTCACATGTCAAGGGGGAAATCTCATGTTATCTTTGAACCGTCCTTGGAGGTAGTTTGACAGGAATGCTTTGGATCATAGCTAGGAAGCCCAAAATCAAAAAAAAAAAAACATGTAAGAAGTCAGCGCTGTACCTTATTAATGAGGAATTCTTAATCATGGTAATAAATCCGATTAATATTTGACCCTTCACAATTTATTGTTAGCAAATCAATTTAAATATAAGATAAGCCTAAGATAGTGTATGTATATGTGTTATGTGTATATGTATGTATATATATATATATATATATATATATATATATATATATAAATGGCTGCCAAAGTTAACGCAAATTCACATTAACAGCACTAATGTTAGTAACGCAGTGTGCATTTACTATTTGATCCATGAATTTCCCCTACTAGCTGCGCATTCACAACAGGTATGATCTCCTCACTATATTAGCGTATATTACTGTATGGAACCTTACGCAAGCGCATCGCATTCCCAAAATCCGTATTACACAATAAAGCGCATTTTTCTGAACGCAATAAAGCGCTTCCGTATAACCTAAACACCGCATCACCAGTTTATATGGAAAAGCAACCGGTACACAATTCTTAAAGGAGCCACGTCCCATATTTTACACTTCTAACAACCACTAAACATTGAAATGAAGAAGAAATTAATATTAAAATAATAATTTGCAGTGTAAAACATTAAATAATCAATAAGGTAGAGATTTTTAGAGAAATGTATAAAAGCTGGGCTATGCGAAGGACAATTTCACTGTGCTGTAATGTTTATGTGGACAAATAAAGGCTATGATATTCCTCTCTGTATTTCATACTGTATATTAAACAAGCTGACGCATTTTAAACCTGCACAATTTAGTTACTTTAAAATCAATCTTTTATTATTGTTTTATTCGAAATGAAACCATTCGCTAATGCATGCCCCATTGTTTACGCACTTGTCACACTTGTTTCCCAGTCGTTCAAATGAAACACGCACGCATACTTTTTATTTAAATTAAATAAATCTTAAATGACTAAAAAAAAAGGTTTCAACACTCATTCCTAGTATCCTCCAACCTGCTGTCTCTAATTTTCAAACCCACCCACTTCTCTCGTAGTAAGTAATTAGCGTAATGTAGCGTAGCGTAGCGTAGCATGTCTTGAAAATGTTGCGGGAAGGTCTGTTTTGAAAGGAACCAGACTTTTCAGGGTCTTCGGGATTTCGCTCGGCTGTGAGCAGGTGATAAAAAGGAAACATCGTGATCATGTCAAGGCCAGATGTCCACGCTGGTGTTTGGTAATGACGCCATGTGGCCTTGAAGAGGAGCACTCTCAGAAACAGCAGTGCTTCAAAGCCCGCCGGCTCACGGCTTGCTGTGTTTATCCATCACATACACGCAAACACATGCACGCGAATGCAAACACACAAGCATACACGTTTACAGGTCTTAACATTAAATTCAATAATCTTGTATTACTCATTCCATGGTTCTATTATATATATATATATATATATATATATATATATATATATATATATATATATATTATATATGCTTTATTAGATTAATCGCATGTTTCATTGTAGCGTAAATGAATACTTTTAATGTCTAACCGTAACAGATGTTAACAGATTATTAATATATACATTTCTCTCAAAATCTCTCCCTTTAATAAAATTATTGATTATTTAATATAGTTATGAAATATAGTCCAGGGGCACGGTGGCTTAGTGGTTAGCACGTTCGCCTCACACCGCCAGGGTCCGGGTTCGATTCCCATCGTCTCGGCCATATGTGTGTGGAGTTTGTGCATGTTCTCCCCGTGCCTCAGGGGGTTTTTCTCCGGGTTCTCCGGTTTCCTCCCCCGGTCCAAAAACATGCACGGTTATTCACGGTAGGTTGATTGGCACCTTGGAAAATTGTCCCTAGTGTATGAATGTGTGAATGTGTGTGTGTGTGTGTGTGTGTGTGTGTGTGTGTGTGTGTGTGTGTGTGTGTGTGTTGTGCCCCACTGCGATGGGTTGGCATTCCATCCAGGGTGTATCCTCTGCCTTAATGCCCATAGACGGCCTGAGATAGGCACAGGCTCCCCGTGACCCGAGGGAAGATCGGTCAAGGCTCGGAAAGATCGGTAGACTAGATCGGTAGAAGACGTGGGTAGATATAGAATGAATGATGATGAATGATTTATGAAATATAGTGAGGAGATTATACCTGTTGTGAATGCGCAGCTAGTTGCGTAATTCGGGGAAATTTTAGTTTTTGTTTGGATCAGAGCACAGGGTCGGCCCTGATACAGCTGGAGGACAGAGGGATAAGGGCCTTACTCCAGAACCCAATGGTGGCAGCTTGGCGATACTGGGGCCTCGAACCCCCGACCTTCTGATTAGTATCCCAGCGACCAATGAGCTCCACCCCTCCAGACAAATGTGCTGCAAAATCTCTGGCTGCAAGCTGTTTTACCTTGCTATACCAACATACGATAAACTCATTTTTTTTTACATTTCATTCTTTAACTAATAAACCATTTTAATGCTTCATTGAGCATTTCCAATAATGCACCAAGCACTGAACCCTATCCTGAATCATCATAATTCCTTCCTTTCTATTTTTTTGCCTTAAAACCTGAAAAGTAAAAAAATAAATGTGTATTTGCCCCCCATTTCCAAAGCCACAGAGTACAAAATACGTACTTTTACAAAGAACTCTCCACAATGGTGGAGATTGTTAAACTGGTTCACTTACTCTACAGAGTGTGAGCATGAAACCAAACAATCTGACATTTGTAAACAAAGCTTGCGGGGTCAACATCAAAGTCTAGGATGTGGACATGCACGGCACGCACAACCACCACCACCACATGATACACGTGTTACACCGCGCCTGTGGCTGCAAAACAAGCCCATAACATTACCTCTCCCCACCACCATGCCTGGCCTCCAAATGGCCTTATAACCCTTTCCCTGATTGATAGGCAACAACTACTTTTCTAAAGACTACTAAGACTGCTTTTCTATGACTACTACTGGCTGCTTTAACGTTCGGTGATCAACTTGATGCCACCACAATGCTTTATATTGTGGTATTTTGGTTTTGGTTTTCACCAAGGTGTGTTTTTTCATAGAACAAGTGACAGTGTGGTCCTTCATCAGGAAATGCTTCATCCTTCCTTTTTCTTCCTTCCTTTCCTTCCTTCCATGTCCCCAATTTTAGCTGTAACAAGCAGAGATGACAACAACAACAACAATGAACAACAATTATACGGGGGAGCTTTGTGTAAAGATGAGAAGTGCCAGGCTCTCATTTTGCTTTCTTGGATGTCCCTCGGATCGATGTTCTACACGTTTGCTTAATCCGTCAGGAAAGACGAGTCGATGTGTTGGTGGTACGTGTATTTTAACGATGATCTGAACTCGCTAAAGCTGTCAAAACCTTTTTGGGCTTCTTTCCCAACCTGCAGTGTCGTTTTGCAGCATAATGCACTATTTACACTGGGATTAAGAATCCACTGGTTTTGTTCTGGAATAAACATGTCGGGGGTAATTAGGCAATTAGCGAAATGTTTGATTTACTGCACCTTGGCAAGGTTTGGATGGAATACTGGTATAAGAGGATCACTTTAATAGACAAAGTATTTAATACATTTTTTTTAAATCCTGAAAAATAAGAGGTTATAGTGCTTACATATAGCTCCAAGCACTTCTGACTTTCATGTTCCAGGTATATGATGGGGTATGATGCCTTTCTATAGGCGCTATAAATGCTAAATAAACATTCTCTTATCACTTAAATGGATATAAAATCTTCTTTCCGTTTTCACTCGGTTTCACTCAGGTGTGTTATTTATGGTAGGCAGAGAATTTTGTATTTGATATAAATAATATATATATCTATAATGTATAGAATTACCATTTACTGTTATTATTCATGTGTATGTGTCAGTCCAGATATGTGTTTTTTTTTTTTTTTTTTTGGTAAATAAATAAATAAATGCCAAGTGTACACATTTCAAGAGTCTCTTTTCAGATGTAAATGTAAAACATATGGTGCGCATATGTAAGCAATAAACATGTTCGGGCCTCATGTCCCCAATTTTAGCTGTAACAAGACACAAGCAGAGATGACAACAACAACAATGAATAACAGCAATACAAATAATAATAATGATGATAATAATAATAATAATAATAATGATGATTATAATAATATAATAATAATAATAATAATAATATTAATAATAATAATATAATAAATAATCAATAATAATCATAGGGGGCATGGTGGTTTAGTGGTTAGCATGTTCGCCTCACACCTCCAGGGTTTGGGGATTCGATTCCCAAAAACATGCACATTAGGTTGATTGGCACATTGGAAAATTGTCCCTAGTGTTTGAATGTGTGTGTGTGTGTGTGTGTGTGTGTGTGTGTGTGTGTGTGTGTGTGTGTGTGTGTGTGTGTATGTGTGTGTGTGTGAGTGATTGTGAATGAATTGGCATTCATCATACTGTCTTGATGCCAGCTAAGACGTAGTGTGTCTTACGACAGAGACAGGCACAGGCTCCCCACGACCTGAGAAAAGAAGTTGGATAAAGCTGTTAGAATATGGAGGAGGAATAATAATAATAATAATAATAATAATAATAATAATAATAATAATAATAATAATAATAATCACTCGGAAAGCACGCATTGACATCTAATGCATTGAAAGTTTTCACCCTGGGAGCTTTTGAAAGGAACTATAATATAATAACTATAATAATAATAATAATACATAATAATAAAGTAATAATAATATAATATAAAATTTAATAATAATAATAATAATAATAATGATAATAATTAGTAATATAATAATATTGATAATAATAATAATAATAATAATTGTGCAATAATAATAATAATAATTGATAATAATCTAATAATAATAATAATAATAATAATAATAATAATCAAGCCTCCCTAAAGCTCGCATTGAAAGTTTCACCCTGATAACTGATAACTTTTGAAATGAAGTATAAGTAATAATAATAATAAGAATAATAATAATAATAATAATATAATAATAATAATAATAATATATAATAATAATAATAATAATAATAATGTTCATGCTAATAATAATTAATATGATAATAATAATATTTGTATATAATATAATAATAATAATAATAATAATAATAATAATAATAATAATCACCCCCTAATGCACGCATTAAAAGTTTCAACCTAATAACTTTTTAAAATTAACTAAAAATTAACTTAAATCGAATAATAATAATAATAATAATAATAATAATAATAATAATAATAATAATAATAATAATAAATAAAATAATAATAAAAATATAGTTGTGCATACGTTACTTGTACTATATTAATAATAATAATAATACTAATAATAATAGTTGTGCATACATTAATTGTACTATAATAATAATCATAATAATCATAAATTTTGGAAATTAACCGTAATAATAATCATAATAATAATAACAATCAATAATCATAATAATCATAATAATCATAATAAATGTCTTGTTATGCATAAAATCCATTTTGCCTAAACATAAACATATGTGCTAACATAAACATATGGATGTATTAAAAAATTGTTTCAAGCTCTTTTTAAACCACTTATAATAAAAACTGCATCCATGAGTCGTGGGTCTGATGTTTGTGTGTGTGTGTGTGTGTGTGTGTGTGTGTGTGTGTGTGTGTGTGTGTGTGTGTCTGTGTGTGTGTGTGTGTGTGTGTGTGTGTGTGTTTCACGAACAGTGGCATGCTTTTTGTGTGGTCACATTTCGAAATGGAGGGTTTCAAATGGCCTCCATTTACTCTGCGACCAACTGTAAGTGATTAGTGTCGTGATTGAGACGAGGCAGCAGGACATGACCGGTGCAGACAGGATCGGTATAGGATTGCAGCAGCATTATACAATAAAAAGAAGAAGAGGAAGAAAAGAAAGAAAGAAAGCAAGAAAAGAAAACCAATATAGTAGCAATGAATGAAATATGGAGGGGGAAAAAAAACCCCGATGCAGCTGGAGGTGAATAGTGCGGGTCTTGTGGTAGTCGGAGGAATATTTCAGAAAGATCGGGGGCATAACACGAGCAGAGAGGACGAGAACGAGGCAGCGGAAAGCGCTACTAAGCCCGCTCGGGATTCTCTCATTGTGCTTCAATTTCCTTATCTCTCATCTTCTCAGCTTTCTTTCCAATATCCCCATTCCTTTTTGCCCCCCCCCCGTTTTTTTTTTCCTCTATGCCTTTTTTTTCCCTCCAACTCATTGCAACATGCACTTGAAAGTCGAAAAAAAAAAAGAGACCCTTATTTTCAGCATCTGCCACAGTAATAAAGTCCACATGTTTCTACAATGTGCAGTCTTTCTTCTATGAAATTGGTCAGAGTGATGTGTCAGTCGGTTACAGCACTTACAGACCACAGTTCCTCCACTGCCATTCGAGGATTTTTTTGCATCGGGGCAGATCATGTGACTATGTTTTACCACAATTACTTAAGTTCTTCCACTCCAGTTTTGGCACACCGCGTCGTGGTCGTCGACCCCATGGGGAAGCCCTTTGGGGATTGTCATGGCTTCTTCGCAAGTTCCAGTAAAAAGGGAGACTACTTTATAGAAACAGCGTGCCCAGCTATGGGGAAAGACGCAACACATGGGTAAGAGTGTCAGATGTCCACATACATTTGCCAATGTAGTGTTTCATTTCTTTTTTCTCTTTACACATCCATTTGTGTTTACAACGCGTTCTTCTTATTCACAGGGATGATTGTATCAGACGTGGTCATTCATTCATTCATTCATTCATTTATCATCTTCTATCTTAAGGCTACCGCTTTATCCACTACGATCCATCACAGGGCACACATTCCCTCGGGTCACCAATCAACCTACCGGGGAGTCTGTGGCATCTATCTCAGGCGTGGTCATGTGCCCGTCATCATATTTTTGGTATGGATCTTATATTTTTGTGTAATACAAACCAGATTAATTTTATCGAGCAATTTACGTTTTATTAAATACGTTTACGGCATTTTATCATTTTATCTTTCTCTGGAATTGTGGGTCCAGATGCAATGCCTTAATGACTGAGCCTACCTGTTTTATTATCAGACAAATGGAATTATTTTCCTCCCTCTGGTTACAGAGTAAGTGGCACGGTGGCTTAGTGTTTAGCCCACACCGCCAGGGTCACAGTCTCGAGATGTTCTCCCTGTGCCTCAGGGGGTTTTTCTCCGGGTTATGCTTGCACCGTCCAAAAACATTGCACACACACACATCAAGGACACACACACAAGGGTGTAGCATTCATACACTACGGAAGATCAATTTTCCAAGGTGATTACCAATCAACCTACCGTGCATGTTTTTTTTGGAATTTCAAGGACCGGGAAAAAGTGGGGAGATATTTTCTAAAGTAACGGTAACTGGAGTAACGGGGAACCCGGAGAACCCGACTCGAGAAAAACCCCCTGAGGCACGGGGAGAACATGCACAAACTCCACACACACATGGCCAACCCATAACAGAGACGGGAATCGAACCCAGGATGGAATGCCCTGGCACACACCACACACACACACCCATTAATACATTAGGTGTGAGGGTTTTGGCATTAAAGAACGGAGAAAAAAACCCCAGATGCTAAAACCACACACAATAAACCACCGTGCCCCCAGACATAAACATGTGCCCCCTCGACTTTATAATGTAAACTATTATCGGTGTTTTATTAAATACGACGGCAAAATCTTTCTCTGAAATTGTGGGTCACAGTATTAACCCTCCCGTTTTATCAGCAGTGATATTATTTTCCGTTTGATCCTGATCCTCAAGTTTGGCCGTAGACTTGATCAGTAAGTGTATGATTATTGCTAATGAATTTGTTCAAGACTTGCTTTATCTCAAGAGGGAGACGTGAAATGTTTGTATGATCTATATAAAATGATCGTCTTAACCCGCAAATGAACTGACAAGAGGGCCAAGGTCGCTGAAAGGTCAGGTGTCTGAAATATTTGCGTCTCTATCAGCACCTGCCCTTTTTTTTCTTTTCTTTTTTTTTTTTTCGAGATGAGGCACGGGGAGAAACATAGTTCGAGGCCTGAGCTTCGGCTTATTCCTCCTCGATCCGAGAGATGGACTTGCATCGACGCTAATACATCATTTCAAGTGTGTAAAAGAAAACAGCGCCGTTGAAGTATCAGGCAATGACGTAACCCGGCCTTGCTGCGACCACAATGTAAACGTCTACCAATTTGCATAGTATTAACTCTGCTTTTTTTATTTATTTTTACCACAACATACCAAGTACACATGTCAAAGTAGGTTCTACGAGTGTGCATAAGTAATGTAGTAGTTATCTAACACATGGCCTGTTGGCCGATCCACAACTACATTCCTTACTCTCCTAACTGCATTTTACTTTTTTTTTTTTTTCTCAGAATAGCTGTATAAGATAAGATAAGATAAGATAAACCTTTATTCGCCCAACAGTGGGGAACTTTTTCGATCTTACAGCAAATTGGATGTGTAAATAAAAAAAAGACAATGTTTACATTGTATAAATACTAAAGTAAAATCAGTAAAGAGGAAAATAAAAATGAAAAAAAAAGCACTAAACATGGCTTGAAATGTTTGATAGTTTGACCGACTTGGCTTTCATTTTTTTGGTTCATTTTTATTTTCCTCTTTATTGATTTTCCTTTAGTATTAATACAATGTAAAAATTGTCTTTATTTTCGTTTTTTTTTAATACATCCAGGCTGCTGTAGCATCGAACATTTCACTACGAAACATTTTCACGGGTCATATGGGTCATATTGGGTCATGTTGGGATTGTATTATTGCACATTTGTTATTTGGGAATGGGTTAAAAACATATATGGGATTGTTCATAAACATATAACTTCTGTACTGTTGTACTTAGATTATACATGACACATGTACCCAAGTACTTTATATACTCCCTACACACTGTGCCTTACTACATCTTCCCTCGGGTCACGGGGAGTCTGTGCCTGTCTCAGGCGTCTATGGGCATTAAGGCAGGATACACCCTGGATGGAATGCCAACCCATCACAGGACACACACATACACACTCACATACACATTCACATTCACACACTAGGGGACAATTTTCCAAGGTGTCAATCAACCGTGCATGTTTTTGGACTGGGGGGAAGGACCGGAGAACCCGGGGAGGAAAACCCCCTGAGGCACGGGGAGAACATGCACAAACTCCACACACACATGGTCTAGACGGGAATCGAACCCGGACCCTGGCAGTGTGAGGCGAATGTGCCAACCACTAAACTACAGTGCCTCTATACATATATATACATACATATATATTACTATATATATATATACCTGTATATTATATATATATATATATATATATATAGGTGATATATATATATAGATATATATATATATATATACGATATATATATATATATAGATAGATAGATAGATAGATAGATAGATAGATAGATAGATAGAGAGATAGATAGATAGATGATAATCTACTCACTGTATATATATACCCATGTCTAATATTATTTCCTGTGTGTACTGGGATTGTTATCTATCTATCTATCTATCTATCTATCGGTATCTATCTATTATCTAGTCTATCTATCTATCTATCTATCTATCTATCTATCTATCTATCTATCTATCTATCTATCTATATCTATCATTTTTAAACTGAATACTGTATTTCCTTCCAATCCCAAAACAGAATTGTGTTCAAAATCTATTTGGGTCTACTGAACTTAAAATCATATAAACTTAAAAGCATTTCTTTAGATGAAACGGCTGTGTATGTACATTTTTACATAATAGATAGATAGATAGATAGATAGATAGATAGATAGATAGATGTGTATATTTTATAAATTAAACAATGGAGTTGATCTATGTTGATTTATTTATCACATATACATTACAGCACAGTGAAACTCTTTCTTCCCATATCCCAGCTTGTTTGGAAGTTGGGGTCAGAGCGCAGGGTCAGCCATGATACGCCACCCCTGGAGCACAGGGCCTTGCTCAAGGACCGAGGAGCGGCACCATGGTGATTCCCGGGGCTTAAACCAAACCCCCGATCAGTAGACCGGCGTCTTAAGCCACTG
>JACRUU010000024.1:12948527-13028527 GCA_030449085.1 Kryptopterus vitreolus
GACAAGATTGTCCTCCGTCCTCATCCTGCTCCGATCTCTCAGCAGCTTTTGATACAGTGAACCACAAGACCCTGTTAGCTACCCTCAGGAGTCTCGGTATCTCTGGAGCTGCATGGAATTGGTTTTCCTCATACCTGGAAGGTCGATCATTTCAGGTATCATGGAGAGGATCGAACATCTGCTCCACGCAGACACACCACTGGTGTACCACAAGGCTCAGTACTTGGTCCTCTTCTTTTCTCACTCTATACTCTTTCTCTCGGTAAAGTCATCTCCTCTCATGGATTTGACTATCACTGCTATGCCGATGACACTCAATTAATCTTCTCCTTCCCTCCATCAGATAAAACAGTGTCTAATAGAATATCAGCCTGTCTATCTGACATCGCTTCGTGGATGAGCGTGGATCAGCTGAAACTCAACCCGAAAAAAACGGAACTGCAGGTGATCCCATGTGATTCATCTCCTGGTCAGGATCTCAGCATAACTCTCCATAACTCCCTACTTTCTCCCTCCACCACTGCTCGTAATCTCGGGGTAACTATAGACAATCAATTATCTTTCTCTTCCCATATTTCTAACGTTTCTCGCTCTTGTCGTTACCTTCTCTACAACATCAGAAGGATTCGACCGTTTTTATCCACTCAGACTGCTCAGGTCCTGGTTCAGTCTCTCGTCATCTCGAGACTGGACTACTGTAACTCTCTGCTGGCAGGTTCTACCTCAGAACGCTATTCGTCCACTGCAAATGATTCAAAATGCAGCTGCGCGACTCGTGTTCAACCTGCCTAAATTCTCTCGCACCACCCCACTGCTGCGCTCGCTCCACTGGCTTCCTGTAGCTGCACGCATCAGATTCAAAACACTGACGCTCGCCTACAAAGCCAAAAATGGATCTGCACCATCTTACCTCCGCAACCTCATCACCTCCCGTACTGCACCTCGCTGCCTGAGAGCGTCCAGCACTGCTCGCCTGGTTCCACCGTCTCTCAGGGTAAAAGGTAAAGACCAGCTCAAGGCTCTTCTCTGTTCTGGCACCGATGTGGTGGAACAAACTTCCACTGGAGGTTCGAACAACGGAGACACTGCCTACATTCAAACGTCGACTGAAGACCCGATCTCTTCCAACAACATCCATCCTAACATTCCTTTTTATTCTCTTTTACCTCACTGTCCAGAAATACATTATTAAAAAAAAAAAGGCAACTGTCTATTCTTGTGTACTTGAGTTTGTATTAACCTTTCTTGAATAAATCTTATCCTTAGATCGAGACCTAAAGCACTTCCTGTACGTCGCCCTGGATAAGGGCGTCTGCTAAATACCGCAAATGTAAATGTAAATGTAGATAGATAGATCAATAGATCAAAAGATAGACAGACAGAAAGATAGATAGATAGATAGATAGATAGATAGATAGATAGATAGATAGATAGATAGATAGATAGATAGATAGATAGATAGATAGATAGATAGATAGATAGATGGATATATAGGATAGGACGGGCGGGAAGGCAGGCAGACAGACAGACAGACAGACAGACAGACAGACAGATAGATAGATAGATAGATAGATAGATAGATAGATAGATAGATAGATAGATAGATAGATAGATAGATAGATAGATAGATGGATGGATGGACGGGCGGGAAGGCAGGCAGGCAGACAGACAGACAGACAGACAGACAGACAGATAGACAGATAGATAGATAGATAGAGACAGATAGAGATAGATAGATAGATAGATAGATAGATAGATAGATAGATAGATAGATAGATAGATAGATAGATAGATAGATAGATAGATAGATAGATAGACAGATAGATAGACAGATAGATAGATAGATAGATAGATCTTTTAGATTCACCTTTAACACCATTTCTCTTTGCGGTCTGAATTGAGTCTCCGCTCACTGCGTGACGGCCGTTTTCCTACCGGTTACCGTCCGAGGTCGTCCTCTTCCTGTCCTTCTCTGTGGATCTCTCCTTCCTCTTCCGCTCCTGAGCACAGCTTTCTCACAGCTTTCTCGCCGTTTTCTCACAGCTTTCTCACAGCTTTCTCACAGCTTTCTCACAGCTTTTTCTCACAGCTTTTTCACAGCTTTCTTGCCGTTTTCTCACAGCTTTCTCACAGCTTTTTCACAGCTTTCTTGCCGTTTTCTCACAGCTTTTTCACAGCTTTCTCACAGCTTTCTCACAGCTTTCTCACAGCTTTCTCGCCTTTTTCTCACAGCTTTCTCGCCTTTTTCTCACAGCTTTCTCGCCGTTTTCTCACAGCTTTCTCACAGTTTTCTCACAGCTTTCTCGCCTTTTTCTCACAGCTTTTCGCCGTCTCACAGCTTTCTCACAGCTTTTCTCACAGCTTTTTCGCTTTTTCTCACAGCTTTTTCTGTTTTCTCACAGCTTTCTCACAGCTTTCTCACAGCTTTCTCACAGCTTTTTAACAGCTTTCTCACAGTTTTCTCACAGCTTTCTCACAGCTTTCTCGCTGTTTTCTCACAGCTTTCTCACAGCTTTCTCACAGCTTTCTCGCATTTTTCTCACAGCTTTCTCGCAGCTTTCTCACAGCTTTCTCGCCTTTTTCTCTTCGATGAGAGAAAATAAAAGCACAAATATTCCAAGTGTGTTATTTAAATCACACCACTGCATATAGATTTTAGATCAGCCGCGTCGCTGCAGCTTCCTCACGCGTCAATCGTATCCATGCGACGCCCCCCCCCCCCGATGAGTTCATCATAAACTCATGCAGACTTCATTTCCTTTCCATCCAGATGTTTTTTTTCCCCCCACATGGAGCGAGATGTAAAATAATTTATTACAGACATTTGCTCAGACAAACTAATCCTGTCAAATAGGGCTTATGATTACACCTCGCTCCTTTTTTTCCCAGCCGTTCCCATGGAAATAAGGAATAGAAAAGAAATAATGTTTGATGTTAGACAGATAACTATTTTTTAAATTATAAAATATAAAATATAAAATAATGTTTGCTTTAAGTGAGTGATCAGATAATAATTTGTTTACAAAAGCGCTCGAATAAATCCAGGTTATATAATCACCGCCGTTCAGGTAATATTGAACAGATCTGTTACGTATGGAGGCAGTTCGTGTCATGTGCACATACACGTCATGTGCTCCCGCAGAACACACGTCTGTAATCACCTGGTAAATAAATTCCACACAGAGTGGAGATTTTTAGACTGCTGGCTGTAATCGCGACGAAACAAGGAAAAAGATTTTTTGGGGGGAAAGTAAAGCAACTGAATCTTGTTTTGTTCGGATGCATGGTATATATCAGACTTTACAATGTGACTCCGCGGTTTGGGAGGAGATGTAACGATCCCAATGTCAGATACAGTCAATAATATACAACAATAATATACAACAATAATACAACAATAATATACAACAATAATACTATCAACAAGTAATGTACAACAATAATGTACAACAATAATATACAACAATAATGTACAACAATAATGTACAATAATAATGTACAACAATAATATACAACAATAATGTACAACAATAATATACAACAATAATATACAATAATAATGTACATAATAATGTACAACAATAATATACAACAATAATATACAACAATAATAATAATGTACAACAATAATATACAACAATAATATACAACAATAATAATAATAATGTACAACAATAATGTACAATAATAATGTACAACAATAATGTACAATAATAATGTACAACAATAATGTACAATAATAATGTACAATAATGTACAATAATAATGTACAACAATAATGTACAATAATAATGTACAACAATAATGTACAATAATAATATACAACAATAATGTACAACAATAATGTACAACAATAATGTACAATAATAATGTACAACAATAATATACAACAATAATGTACAACAATAATATACAACAATAATATACAATAATAATGTACAACAATAATGTACAATAATAATATACAACAATAATGTACAACAATAATGTACAACAATAATGTACAACAATAATATACAATAATAATGTACAACAATAATGTACAACAATAATATACAACAATAATACACAATAATAATGTACAACAATAATGTACAATAATAATAATAATGTACAACAATAATGTACAATAATAATGTACAACAATAATGTACAATAATAATGTACAACAATAATATACAACAATAATATACAATAATAATGTACAACAATAATGTACAACAATAATATACAACAATAATATACAACAATAATAACAATAACAATAATAATAATACAACAATAATGTACAACAATAATGTACAACAATAATGTACAACAATAATAACAACAATGTACAACAATAATATACAACAATAATATACAACAATAATGTACAATAATAATGTACAACAATAATATAATATACAACAATAATACACAATAATAATGTACAACAATAATATACAACAATAATACACAATAATAATGTACAACAATAATATACAACAATAATACACATAATAATGTACAACAATAATATAATATACAACAATAATGTACAACAATAATGTACAACAATAATATACAAATATACATAATAATGTACAATATACAACAATAATATACAACAATAATATCACACAACAACAATAATATACATGTACAACAATAATGTACAACAATAATATACAACAATAATGTACAACAATAATATACAAAATAATACACAACATGTACAATAATGTACAACAATAATATACATACAATAATACACAATAATAATGTACAACAATAATATACAACAATAATATACAACAATAATGTACAACAATAATGTACAACAATAATGTACAACAATAATAATAATGTACAACAATAATGTACAATAATAATGTACAACAATAATGTACAATAATAATGTACAACAATAATGTACAACAATAATAACAATAATAATGTACAACAATAATGTACAACAATAATACACAATAATAATGTACAACAATAATGTACAACAATAATAATGTACAACAATAATGTACAACAATAATAACAACAATAATAACAACAATAATGTACAACAATAATGTACAACAATAATGTACAATAATAATAATGTACAACAATAATGTACAACAATAATAATGTACAACAATAATGTACAATAATAATGTACAACAATAATGTACAATAATAATGTACAACAATAATGTACAATAATAATGTACAACAATAATGTACAATAATAATGTACAACAATAATGTACAATAATAATGTACAACAATAATATACAACAATAATACACAATAATAATGTACAACAATAATGTACAACAATAATATACAACAATAATATACAACAATAATGTACAACAATAATATAATATACAACAATAATGTACAACAATAATATACAACAATAATGTACAACAATAATATACAACAATAATATACAACAATAATGTACAACAATAATATACAACAATAATACACAATAATAATGTACAACAATAATATACAACAATAATATACAACATACAACAATAATGTACAACAATAATATACAACAATAATGTACAACAATAATATAATATACAACAATAATGTACAACAATAATGTACAACAATTATATACAACAATAATGTAATACAATAATGTACAACAATAATATACAACATTAATCTTTAATCTTAGACAAACATAAACATCATTTTAGACAGACTGTTGATCTATAGATAGATAGATAGATAGATAGATAGATAGATAGATAGATAGATAGATAGATAGATAGATAGATAGATAGACAGACAGATAGACAGACAGTCAGACAGACAGGCAGGTAGGTAGGTAGATGAATGGATGGACGGACGGACGGACGGACGGACGGACGGACGGATAGATAGATAGATAGATAGATAGATAGATAGATAGATAGATAGATAGATAGATAGATAGATAGATAGATAGACAGACAGACAGAGATAGATAGATATATAGATAGATAGATAGATAGATAGATAGATAGATAGATAGATAGATAGATAGATAGATAGATAGATAGAGATAGATAGATAGATAGATAGATAGATAGATAGATAGATAGATAGATAGATAGATAGATAGATAGATAGATAGATAGATAGATGCTACTTCACATATGATTCATGATTCATGATTCCTCAGTTTGGACAGACACACAAACATGGACGGAGACGGTGACTGTAAATATCTTCCCTGGATGACGAGATCACAACAGGGACACCTCGTTTTTAAATAAATAAATAAATAAATAAGGGAAGTGGATTATGGGAGCCGGTGCGAAGTGACAAGAGGCGAAGAGGTCACGCTTCTTCTCTTATTTCATTCCGTCTATATCTCGCTCCCGAGAGAGGAGTGTGTGTGTTTTTTTTGTTGTGTTTTTTTCTGTGTGTGTGTAAAAGCAAAACCTGTTTGTAGTTACAGGGTTTGTTGTGCTCCTCTGTTTTGTAGGTCAACATGTCCTCCTCCCCATTAATTGGAGCCTCGGTGTATCACGCAAAGTGAAGCCGCAGCTGCTTCACATTACAGAGGGAGGGGTCGCCATAGACGCTGGACATCTTTGTTTGGAAATGGTGCTCTCGGGTGCGTGTGCGAGTGTGTGTGTGTGTGTGTGTGTGTGTGTGTGTGTGTGTGTCGGGGTGGGGGGGGAGGCTTGTCCTACAATGTCCATGTCCCTCTCATACGGACACTGACCCTCCCTTCAGCCCCTGCTTGCATCACAGCCGAAACACAACACAAATATGATCACTTTTAACCCAATCCTGGGGGTGTGTTGTTTTTGTTTGTTTGTTTGTTTGTTTGTTTGTTTAAGACACCGAGATGTGACTGCAAGATCCTACTGAGGAACAATCGGGCTGTGACCATGAGTGATTTTTATACGTGTGTTATTCGCACTAATTCCAGGTGCCTCAGACACAGACACACACACACACACACACACACACATATGCAGAGCCGTGCATAAACAACATCATTACTGTGCTGACAGACAAGCTTTTTTGGGGGGAGGAATGTGTTTGATTGTTAATGAAATCATCCACTGTGACAAGGTGGACCGAATGTGTAAATGAAAGTGTATGTATATATATATATATATATATATATATATATATATATATATATATATATATAAATTTCGACCCAGCCAATCACAATTGGAGTCTATGAAAAGTATGCTTGTGTGCGGTTTTAGTTATAGCCGCCTTGTTTGCTGTCTTAGTAACAGGTTTGTGATAACAATGCGCAGACAGTTAGCATGCTGGCTTTTACAACAGGCCTAAAGGAGCGTGGGGGATTAATAGTAGGCCTCATCATGCCAAAGCGTGTGAGACACCTGTTAGCTTTAGTCCTGCGGAGCCGAGACATGTTTAAATAAAGCAGGGGTCCAAAACGGACCAGAAAGCAGCAATTATTTCGCCTCACGCGCTTCATTTGAGATATAAACGAGCATGCAGAACTTTACAATAAATAAATAAATATATAAATAATAATATGGAAAAGCTGATAAGAAGTGATAAGGAGTATGTTGGGATCAGTTCTTTGTGGCGTTCTGTGTCAAAATAAAAACTTAATTTTTTTCCGGAAACGTGTCCAGATTTTTACCAGAAAGGTGTAATTATAATCCAGATTAAGATAATAACATTCATTCATTCATTCATCTTCTACCGGATTCCCCACATACTGTCCGCAATAAAGCAGTGATTGAAGATCTTATAAAATCTTATTAAACAGAATTATGTTTATTCCCTGCAATAAATAACATACCGTACAAACCCCGATTACCAGCAGTCGAGAACCATGCTGCGATATCCATTACAGAATCATAACTGTTTTAATTGCCTGTTATAGCCATTAAAATGGGCATATATTTTTATTTTTATATTACTTGTTTAAATATTTTTTTTGTTTTAGCGCATGATTTTGAATGTCACGGGGGCGTAGAAAATGGCACAGCAGTACGTCGGAAGAAGGGAAATGGGTCAGACATGATTTTTTGACCAGTTCATATGTTCATATGTCAAGTGGAATTGTCTGTTTTGGAACCAATTTTGATGATATGAATTATATCTTAATTCCAAGACTATTTCTTAATGTCAATCAAAATAAAAAAGAAAGAGCAAATGCTTTATGGAGTGCGTTAAAGACAAAGCCCGCTACCATGCTTCCACAGCCAAAACAAAAGGCCAGAACAACGCCTGAGGGCTTGAAAATCACACGCATCCGTGTGAGATCGCCCTTTATACATGTGCTCAGAGATCTCTCTTTTGTTTTGATGAAAATATTGTAAATGTAAATGCTTTTGAAACATCGCAGAACTTACGAAATGACATAGATGACATTTGCTCCGCCTCCAAAGTCAGTGGTTTACTTCATCCACCCACCATAACCTACCAAGAAGTGGCCTGCCTGATCTTGAACATCAAGAGAATAATATAAATAAATAAAAGATTTTTATGTTACCTAACCAGCGGGGCACGGTGGCTTAGTAGTTAGCACGTTCGCCTCACACCGCCAGGGTCCCGGTTCGATTCCCGTCTTGGCCATGTGTGTGTGGAGTTTGCATGTTCTCCCCGTGCCTCAGGGGGTTTTTCTCCGGGTTCTCCGGTTTCCTCCCCCGGTCCAAAAACATGCACGGTAGGTTGATTGGCACTTGGGCAGGTTTCTACCTCCCAGCTCTGCCAACTTGCCCAGCTGACCCACACACACACAAGCTCACACCACCCTGTTTAGACATCTGACGGCTCCCCGCTCTGTTAGGTTGGGGTGTTGGGGGTTTGTGTCACCTGAAATACGTCCAACAATATTGCATTTCTGCTTTTATAGTCCGTGCTGTTTTTGGGAGTGAAGATCGCACACCTGCTGGTTTGTACTAATTAGCCGTGCCAGTGATGTTGTGTGTTTGTGTTTTGTCGAAGCATTAAACCATGTAAACATAAAAGAAAAAAGAAATAGTGCAGACATTTGTAATAAATAAAGAAAATAAATAAATAAATAAATATCTAAAAATACATACGGGGGCACGGTGGCTTAGTGGTTAGCACGTTCGCCTCACACCGCCAGGGTCCGGGTTCAATTCCCGTCTCGGTCATGTGTGTGTGGAGTTTGTGCATGGTCGCCCCGTGTCTCATCAGGGGTTTTTTTTTCCCTCCGTTTTTCTCCGGATTCTCCGGTTTCCTCCCGGTCCAAAAACATGCACGGTAGGTTGATTGGCGCCTTGGAAAATTGTCCCTAGTGTATGAATGTGTGTGAGTGTGTGTGTGTGTGTGTGTGATGGGTTGGCATTCCATCCAGGGTGTATCCTGCCTTAATACCCATAGACGCCTGAGATAGACACAGACTCCCCGTGACCCGAGGGAAGATCGGATATATCGGTAGAAGATGAACGAATGAATGAATGAATGATAAATATATATATATAAAATAAAAAATATAAATAAAAATAAAGAAAGAAAGAAAATAAAAATAGTGTGCATAAGAAATAGGAATCAAGTATGAATAAGGATAGGAAGTAAAAGTTATAAGTATAATGGTAGGTATGTGTAGCAGTATATGCAATATATGTCTTTGTCCTCTTTTAACAGTGAACTTGTGTAAGTGTTTGTCCAGTGCAGCAGTGATATTTGTGTAATATAGTGTTGTGCACTAGTTCATGTTAGCCACTTATTTTGTGTATCTTTTGTTCTTAAAACACGACACATTCGCAGTCGTATAGAGGGATAGCTTTATGTCGTTTTAAATCACAGGCGAGCATATCAATCAACACCCATCATTCCCAGTGCTTTGTCATGTTTAACGGTGTGAAAACAGCCGTCCCACTTTAAACCTGTCCTCAGCTACTTGTGTGTTTCTATTTCACACACAGTCATCTCTAAGAATTCATAAGAGGTTACACGTTTCATCACAGTGTTTACCGCTGAGAAAGAGCTGCTATTCAACGTATATAATATTTGGATTTGATTATATATGAACATGATAAAAAATTCCCATCTTACTTCTGGTCTATAATACCCAATGTTGGGGAGAGTAACTATGTAACATTCATTCATTCATTCATCTTCTACCGCTTTATCCGATCTTCCCTCCCTGGTCACGGGGAGTCTGTGCCTATCTCAGGCGTCTATGGGCATTAAGGCAGGATACACCCTGGATGGAATGCCAACCCATCACAGGACACACACACACACACACACACAATCACACATTCATACACTAAGGACAATTTTCCAAGGTGCCAATCAACATACCGTGCATTTTTTTTGGACCGGGGGAGGAAACCGGAGGAAAACCGGAGAAGAACCCGGAGAAAAACCCCCTGAGACACGGGGGAGAACATGCACAAACTCCACACACACATGGCCGAGACGGGAATCGAACCCGGACCCTGGTGGTGTGAGGCGAACATGCTAACCACTAAGCCACCGTGCCCCGACTTACATGTAACAGCGTTATGTAATTTAATTACATAATAATTATATCCACTACAGCAGGTGGCATTGGCGCTCTCAGTGACAGAGTATACGCAGGGAGAATTGTAACAAGCACGTACCACAACCAAACACCGCCCCCCACCCCCCCACCCCCCCTTCGGAATTAATTTACAGCCGTAACTTCTTCCTGGGGATGGGGGGGGGGGGGTGTTGGGGGGGGGGGTGTTGTGTTGTTGTGTTTGTTGTGTAACAGATGAAAATTTTTTTAAATTTGAAGTTGAGAAGCACTTTTTTTCCCCCCTGGAATGTTAACTTAAAGCGCCACCTAATGGACAAATGAAAGTGATCAAATAGTAATTGAAAAGTTACACTACATTTGTAATCTGTAATCTATTTCCAAAGTAACTTACCCAACACTACAAAAATGACTCAAAGGCATTTGCGAAAGCGAAAGATTGTAACATGTTGTCTATGAACAAACACAGAGGAGGATTTTGGCGGATGAGAAAATTAAAGGGGGAGGGGGGGGGTTGGTAATGGCCTCCAACTTGGATGACTTTGTCCTTTTCACTACAAATTAGGAGCACGACCAGCAATAATAAGACAGCCATGCAGGTTCGATACAGTATGTCCTTGGAGACGGTGAGAAGCAAAAATGTTCTCGCGCAGGAGAACCAATGAAAACAATCCAGCAGGAGACATTTTAGTGAGCGTGCAAAAAAAAAACCCAAAAAAAGTAATATTATTATTATTATTTGATTTGATTTTTGCACATGGAACTAACATGGTGCTCAAACAGACCAGCATTACTGGTAATATTTCACAACTTGGAGCGCCTAAATAATCTTAACAATAGTCTGGGCTCCATTCCGGGGGTAACGGGGAAAAAAACCCCAAAACAATCAGCCTCAAGGCTCCACTAACAAACATATCGAGGGTACGTGTGAAACCACAAAATGGGGTCGGTTGCTTCTCTCCTCTTTCAGTCCATTTCATTGTCATATTTCATACGAGATGTTTTTGCGCAAGGTGGGGGTCTCGTCCCCGCTTTGTCTGCTGGATCCGCGCTTGGGTCCAAAGTAAACCACCCGCAATGGAATCCTTACAATGCTGCACCGGCTCCAGAAACCTCAGGAGCGCGGCTACCAGAGGAGCCCGATACTAGCCAGTTTCACACACAATATCCTGCATGTGTAAAAGCGAAAAAGAGGACTTTTACAGGCACAAAGAAAAAACCCGGCGTATTTGTTCGGTTGTGGTTTGATGGATTTTCTTCTAATCAGGGGAAAAACTTAATTACGGAGACCTTGTAGGAGGATGGCGCACTCCAAACTGGCGAGTGACTGGTAAATTGGAATATTATTACAAACCTGAGCATCTGTTTCGCGGCAGTTGATTGTCTGCTCATGTGGGAGGTGCAATTTTACAGGAATGCAAAGGGACGGGGACTAAGGGACGCAGGAAAAAAAAAAAAAGGCAGGGCGGGGGTGGGGGGTGGGGTTGAGAATTTTTTATTTATTTCTTTTTTAATAGAAGCACTATGGGCTTATTTGGCAATTACCTGGCGCAAAAACAAGCAAAAGAAAGCTTAGATTATATCCTAAATTTGTTTTGATTCCCGTCTCAGGGAGAAATTAGGCAAAACACGTCGAAATTTGTCCCCGTCCAAGAGCCTGGCCGCTGTTTGAACGGCAGCCTCGTATTTGCCGACGGCCCAACAGACGGCTCTTAACGCTACATATAACGTAACATCATTTTGCTACTACCCAGGTTGTCCCAAAAATAAATAAATAAATAAATAAATAAATAAATACAAATAAAATTATGATTGCGCCGCTAACAACACGCGCTCTTTTTCAAGTTGGCCACATGACGCATGCAAAAATGATTAGCCGCACGCCGAAGCGGTCAACGCAATTGGACACGCATATGCAAATGCCGCATATGGCTTTCAATACACACATCATTTTACGAGCGCTCGCAGAGACACAAACAAAGTTAGCACATGACATTGATTCCCGATGCTGGCTTAGCGGAGTGGACTGAAGCGCACAGGCGGGGAGAATCAAGGCTGCTGGACTTTAATTTGCTGTTGTTTGTACAATCGCGCGGCGTGTAAATGATGAAGGAAACAGGTGGCCCCAATCATCTGGTCGGCAGCTGCGGGGTTTATGCCTGGCTCACTCTATACCTTGACCAGATCAACGGAGCGCTGCGAGAACACACACAAAAGCCACACACAGACACAGACACAGACACACACACACACACATACACACACATTAGGGGTGTAAACGCAATGCCGCTATCTGCATTTTTATCTGTTTAATACTCCAAAGATCCGTATCTGTCTGTATATCCAAAGTGGCATGATTTAAAGTTAAAAGTTAAATTCCACCTCCATAAAAAAAGTATATATATATATATATATACGGGGCACGGTGGCTTAGTGGTTAGCACGTTCGCCTCACACCGCCAGGGTCCGGGTTCGATTCCCGTCTCGGCCATGTGTATGTGGAGTTTGCATGTTCTCCCCGTGCCTCAGGGGTTTTTTCTCCGGGTTCTCCGGTTTCCTCCCCGGTCCAGAAACATGCATGGTAGGTTGATTGGCACCTTGGAAAATTGTTCCCAGTGTTTGAATGTGTGTGTGTGTGTGTGTGTGTGTGTGTGTGTGTGTGTGTGTGTGTGTGTGCCCTGTGTGATGGGTTGGCATTCCATCCAGGGTGTATCCTGCCTTAATGCCCATAGACGCCTCTGAGATAGACACAGGTTCCCCGTGACCCGAGGGAAGATCGGATAAAGCGGTAGAAGATGAATGAATGAATGAATGAATGAATGAATATATATATATATATATATATTGCACATTTTCAATGCACCATAAATGAATACTTTTCATGTTTCTAATACTCTAACTGCAACAGATGTTATAAATACAGTGGTATCGCTTTCTCCTGGAGCTCCATCTAGAGGAACACGCTAATTACTTCCCTACCGTGCATGATTTTGGACCGGGAGGAAACCGGAGAACCCGGAGAGAAACCCCCTGAGGCACGGGGAGAATGAGGCATGAAAAGGGGAGAACATGCCCCCCCAAAACTCCACACACACACATGGTCGAGACGGGAATCGAACCCGGACCCTGGCGGTGTGAGACGAACACACCCAAGGGAATTCTGAGACAAATGCGATAATTCAGTTCGGTTAACGTCAGATTCAGTCAAAGTCGCTTTCTGAGGAACGAATTAACGAATTACGTTAACGACGTACACAGAGGTTCCACTGTGTATATACATTTCTCTCAAAATCTCTCCCTTTACTAAAATTATTGATATTTTCATATTTGTTCATTTTACTCTTGTTAATCAATTAATTCAATGAATTTCAATGTTACTTTGTTTACTGGTGGTTTGAAGTGTAAAATATGGGACGTGGCTCCTTTAAGAATTCTGTTCCGGTTTTGCTTGCTTTCCATATAAACTGGTGATACGGTGTTTAGGTTATACGGAAGCGCATTGCGTTCCCAAAAGAAAAAATGCGCTTTATTGCGTAATATGGATTTAGGAAGGTTCCATACGGTAATATACGCTAATATAGTGAGGAGATCATACCTTACCTGTTGTGAATGCGCAGCTAGGGGAAATTTGGGGAAATTTAGGAAGCCTGAGTGGATGCACTGAACATTTATTCATTTGTTCCTTTTTGTTCTTTATTTGGGTTTCATTCATTCGCCAACACGACGCATAGTGAATAACGCATTAATAACAGGTTACCTTTGACAGCCATAATGTCCAAATATGTATATATATATATATATATATATATATATATATATATATATATATATATATATATATATATATATATATATATCTATGTGGCTTAGTGGTTAGCACATTCGCCTCACGCCGCCAATGTCAAAAGAAAATATGAATTATTTCTCCTCAAAATGGCGCTGTTTTAAAAATATCTTGAACAACACAAGTCAATCTTAAAATCTGTACCTGGTATAGCCCTTACTGATGCCCTATAACTACCTGAGTCTTGTTTCCGTGCTCAGTCTTGTCATCCTGCAACATCTTTCACAACCTCACTGTAGCACCTTTTGGCTCACTGTTCGTCACCTGGATTTAAGCCTCATACACATCTTTACCCGTTTGTGTTTTATCCTACGTATGAAACCCATTCATCGCATTAGCACCTGCTTCGTATAACGGGTTAATCGTACACTCTGATCTGACTTTGTACAAAGTGTGCAAACGTAAAATGCTTGCCACATCATGTAATGATTTGTTCATGAGAAGAACTCAAAAGCAAATGTGTCCTTATTTGGCACTTTTCCATTATTTTTGTCGTTAAAAAAAGATGCGCTGAGGCAGCTTGGTCATCTTTACGCACATTTTGGTCAAAGTAATCATTAAAGGGCAACACAGGGCGATGTTGTCACGTCGTCTAGTTATAATAATGCCTTTGTATATGGTAACAGGATTTCTTTAAGAGGACCGAACCTGTTCAAGTATGACCTGGTGAACCTCAGGCCGAAAACAATGTATTTATAGAAACATGGCATATTTGAATTAAAGTCCTTCCCAGATAAGTGAGGTTTAATATAACAATAAATGAGTGATTAAGAGGTTAAGAGGCCTCCTCCAGTTCCCTGCAGTGTCAAAATCTGTGCTGGTATTTGAAAAACCTTCTTAGCCAGAGATTTGTAAAGCATCGGATGGCAACAGGTGGCAGCACAATGCCGAATGCGCAGTCAGAGCGCCAAAGAAATTGCTATTTGGGCAACCTCGAGAACCTGACTGGCCAATGCGTAACCTGTCCCAAGCCCCTCCCATCACCCTCCTCCTATTGAAAATGAATTTCTCACAGGAAACCACCTCATCTCACTTCGGTACCCACCGTCCTCGTCCTCTTTCGGATGATGAGCTCAGAGATCGCCATTGTGGCGACTTTGCAGATCCAGTACGAATATCAGGAGGTGCTATGACGTGCTATAAAAAGACGACTTCTAAGAAGTGGTGAGAATATCGATCAGCACAGCAGGTATTAAAAAGCAAAACTTCCTTTCATCAGTGTTTCTGGGCTAATCGTAGTCATTTATAAAGAATGTGAAAGTTGATTAAGATCCAGCTTTGTTAAGAACACGGTGATGTCGTCCAGTTATAATAATGTCTCCGTATATGCTAACAGGATTTCCTAAAGACGATCAAACCTGTTCAAGCAATGTCAGTGAAGTCCTTTAGTTCTGTAATCATGGACAATGAGCTCTGGTGAACTGGTGAACCTCAGGCCAAAAGCAATGTATTTACAGCAACTTGGCACAAGTGAATTAAAGTCCTTCAAAGATAATTGATGTTTAATATAACAGTAAATGATTCGGTTAAGAGGTTAAGAGCCTCCTTGAGTTCCATGCAGCTTAAACATTTGTGGTGGTATTTGAACTCAAAACCTTCTGAGCCAGTTTTGTAACACATCGGGTGGCAACAGGTGGCAGCACAATGCTGAATGCACAGGCATCGCACTTCATAAGTCAGAGCGTCAAAAGCAATTGTTATTTGTATAACTGGTGCTATGCATACCCTGTCACAAGCTCCCCTGAAAAGTGCATTTCTCAGAGGAAACCTTTGTGTAAGGCTACCTATCGGAAGATCAGGGGTTTGAGCCCTGGTGTCACCAGTATCATGGCATCACCTTTGCAGATCCACTGCAAATATCAGGAAGTGCTATGACACGCTATGCAAAGACGACTTTAAAAATAAAGCACTTTTTTCATTTATTCATTCATTCATTTATCTTCTAACGTTTTTATCCGATCTTCCATCGGGTCACGGGGAGTCTGTGTCTATCTCAAGCGTCTATGGGCATTAAGGCAGGATACACCCTGGATGGAATGCCAACCCATCTCAGGGCACACACACACACATTCATACACTAGGGACAATTTTCCAAGGTGCCAATCAACCTACCGTGCATGTTTTTGGACCGGGAGGAAACCGGAGAACCCGGAGAAAAACCCCCTGAGACACGGGGAAAACACACACAAACTCCACACACACATGGCCGAGACGGGAATCGAACCCGGACCCTGGAGGTGTGAGGCGAACGTGCTAACCACTAATACCACCGTGCCCCCTAGCACGTTCTTGTAAAAAATAAAATAAATCATTAATCTTAGAACTTTTTGATACCACCTCATGCTTCTGAACCCATGAAAATGGAGGTACTATGTAACAAAACACTGCAACTCTTACATATTTCAGGTATTTTTGCTATTTTTGTTAAAGCCTTTGATTTGATGTAATGTTTTTTACACAATATTTTGAACCTATATGAACTGTATATAGGAACTGCCATGCTGTTTCCACAGGCCATCCTAAAACTTCCTGAGTTTAATTTGATTTAGCCCTGAAGTCCTGAATCTGTCAGTCGGGGTGACTCTCTGTTAGCCTTTCAGTCATAATAAACAGCAAATCACTCAGACTATGAGGTGAGATTTCCTCCCCCTTTGTGGACACATGAGAAGTAAACATACCTATAACGCAAGAGACCAGAGACAGACTATTGATTTGAGTCATAATTGAAATAGCATGTGTTCTACAAACAAGCCGGTGAAGGTCCAGAGACCCAAACTGATCGGTTTTATTACAGTGTTTATCTCTTAGCTCGCACTGCTTTTGACTGTTCTTCAGCATCATATTCTCGATTGGAAAGATATCTATCTGCTGTGCTTGTCACAGGTGCGAGGCGGACCCAAATGCAAGGGCAAGGGCAAAAATAACCGTCTGATAAACGTCTGAGCAAACAGGGCAAGTAGGGAGAACCAAAAATCATAAACCAAAACAGTCTAAAGTCAGGTACGGAAAACAGGACAATAAAGGGAGGGCGGAAACACAAAGCAAAGTCCAAACCATAAATCCAGAACAGGCCACAGGAAACAGGGAACAAATCAGGCAGGGTGGCGAGAATTATTCTCAGGTACATAGAGATGCCGGGGAGATAATCTGGCCCAGAGTCATTATCTCTGATGTCTTTAAGTACCGTACCGGTGAAAAGCATCAAGATGGCCGCGAAACCCGTAGCGCTGACAATAGAAAACTAGCTAGCTATTTACCCGACAAACATGTCTATACTGGCCCATCACGGGAATGTATGGGTTTTTTTCTGAGGGGAAGCGTTGGGAGGGCAAACCTAAACTTATTACACATGCTTCGTAGCATTTTGCTCTTTAAGGGATCTATGTAGGTTTTCAGTAGGCATCCAAATGTAACACCCAGATAGGGACTTCTTCAAAGGGCAAAGCTGCTGTTGACCCTGCAATGCCTTACCCACATGGGGCGCATGTGGAATAAATGTGGGTTCGCCCTGCCCACACTGCCCCACAGGAAATCCACTCATTCCCACACTAAGCGTGCATGAGCATGTTTAGTGGGACAGCATTTATTTCTCACCACATTGACCCGTGCGCCCCCAAATCCTCTACTACTACTGCACAAAGGGACCTGCCATTTCACAGGGTACAAAGAATAGCAAAAACATAGCAAAACATACCAAGGTTTTAGAATTCGCTGAATACAACCTCAGACAGATAGCACATGACATTATTACACCATGTCATATGGCAAAAATAAAGCCCAAATGGTAAAAGTCTACGCACTTAGCTAATATGGCTAGTGCAACTAGCTAATACTGCTAGTCTTTCGAACATGCTAGCCAAAGAGTAAATAACTAGCTAGGAAGGTCAATTTGCTTCATCTAATTTTATCTGTTGGACTGGTTGCCTCAATTTGACTCTAATATACTTCAGCATACAAAGGTGGATCATGATTATAAAACAAATTACATTACCAGTGATAATTCTACTTTAGGCAAAGCATTCATTCATTCATCTTCTACCGCTATATCCGATCTTCCCTCGGGTCACGGGGAGTCTGTGTCTATCTCAGGCGTTTATGGGCATTAAGGCAGAATACACCCTGGATGGAATGCCAACCCATCGCAGGACACACACACACACACACACACACACACACACACACACACACACACACACACACACACACACACACACACACTCATACACTAGGGACAATTTTTCCAAGGTGCCAATCAACCTACCGTGCATGTTTTTGGACCGGGAGGAAACCGGAGAAAAAATCCCCTGAGGCACGAGGAGAACATGCAAACTCCACACACACATGGTCGAGACGGGAATCGAACCCGGACCCTGGCGGTGTGAGGCGAACGTGTTAACCACAAAGCCACCGTGCCCCATGGTTTAGGCAAAGCAAGGCAATTTTATTTATTGAGCACATTTCATACACAATGGTAATTCAAAGTGCCTAACTCTGCTTCCTGCTGATCACACACACACACACATGTTGATGACACACTATCAATATATATATATATATAATCCTCCTGTGTTCAGTTTACATATGTGTATTGTTTACATATGCAGATAATTCTATCACTTGTCATGGTTACAGTACAATTATCTCTCATTTACTCACTATGTTACCTCCCCGATACACCGTTACACTGTTTACATGCAAATTAGAAACTATATTCTACATATTGCATATACTAGGAGGCACGGTGGCTTAGTAGTTAGCATGTTCGCCTCACATCGCCAGGGTCCGGGTTCGATTCCTGTCTCAGCCATGTGTGTGTGTGGAGTTTGCAACATGCACGGTAGGTTGATTGGCACCTTGGAGAATTGTCCCTAGTGTGTGAATGTGTGTGTGTGTGTGTGTGTGTGTGTGTGTGTCCTGTGATGGGTTGGCATTCCATCCAGGGTGTATCCTGCCTTAATGCCCATAGACGCATGAGATAAGCACAGGCTCCCCGTGACCCGAGGGAAGATCAGATATAGCGGTAGAAGATGAATGAATGAATGTTGCATATACTTATTACTGCTCATTTACTCTCTGTATTACTTTTTTTTACTGTTTATATATACAATTTAGCATTTATTTTATTATATTGTACTGTTTTTTTTATTGCAATGTGAAATGCACTTCTGGTTGGATGCTAACTGTATTTCATTGCCTTGTACACACATGTGCATTGACACTAAAGTTGAATGTGATCTAATATAATAATGAGAAATATTTTGTGCTTTGGTAAGATATTTTTGCACTTGAGGCATGAAAGCATGGAAAGAATCGTGTGCTTTCCTCACACGTGATTGGCGCGTAACGCACACCGCTGGTAATTTAATCACGTCTGCTTTCAATACATACAAACGAAGACACCATTAGGTGAGTGTGTGGATTAATGGGTGCAAGGATTAAGGCGTGACAAGCCTAGACGCCACAGGCTTTAGGGCCCAACAGTGAGAAACCTCGTCAGCTCCGCACGAGTGACTGCACCTCTGCACTGTTCTCATTCCCCATTTGACCAGCGGCCCGTGAACGGAGTTATGATCTCACTGAGGCCTTTCCAGTGTAATACACCAGCCCTATGAATCATGAGGATAAACATACACCGAACGCTGGCACCTCTGGGCCTTGGATTACTGACGGGATTGCTTCGGGAAAAAAAAAAACGAGTTCTTGACAGAAAAAGGTGCATTTTGCAACATCTGGTGCACCTTCAAGAGGTAAAGATAAATTTCTCCTGTCTCCTCGCTGAACCTTGCTCAAACCAAGAGTGCTTTCACAAGAATCACCGGAGGAACGGGGTGGTTGGGGGAAGGGTGGGGTTGGGTTTGAGCGAAGTGTTAAACTAACTCTAACCCCAAACCTAATGTGTCTACAGATGTGATGAAAAGTGTTGGAGATTCAAAAACACATTAGGGAATGGTCCCCCCCTTTTTTTTCTCTCTCTCTTCGCATTAATAACACAGCTGTTCATTTGAAAAGCGCGGAAAAGGTCTGCGTAATCGTTCAATTTACCTCGACGGGAAGAATGACCATATAAGAGACTCTTATAAAAGTTGATTGATTGCTTTGTTAGTTTTGTACTCAAGCTTCAAGGCTAATGAACCTCTGAAGTAAGCATGGATCAACCATAAAAAAAACAATCTACCTTTAACCACATTTATTTCCTCAATGATGTCACACAGATTTAAGACACAGTGGGATTTCCTGATGTTTTTAATAATGACCCAAACCTCACCCATCGGTGTATCACCCAGAGTGATTATAAATGGTGAATAAAATAAACAGGGGGCACGGTGGTTTAGTGGTTAGCACGTTCGCCTCACACCGCCAGGGTCCGGGTTCGATTCCCGTCTCGGCCATGTGTGTGTGGAGTTTGTGCATGTTCTCCCCGTGCCTCAGGGGGTTTTTCTCCGGGTTCTCCGGTTTCCTCCCCGGTCCAAAAACATGCACGGTAGGTTGATTGGCACCTTGGAAAACTGTCCCTAGTGTATGAATGTGTGTGTGTGTGTGTGTGAGTGTGTGTGTGTCCTGTGATGGGTTGGCATTCCATCCAGGGTGTATCCTGCCTTAATGCCCATAGACGCCTGAGATAGGCACAGACTCCCCGTGACCCGAGGGAAGATCAGATATAGCGGTAGAAGATGAATGAATGAATGAATGTGTGTGTGTTTGTGTGTGTATATCTTGTAATTACGTACGTTTTAGCAACTATATATGTTCATTTGTCTTTCCGATGTAGTTGTTTATTTTCTATGTAACATATGTTTGTATGTTTCACTTGGTTAAATAACAGCCCATTCTCATGTGGATTGTCTGTATTGATAACACATTCATATTAACCAGTGATTTGCTGGTTGAAAATGATTTGCTGATTATGCATTTCTATGTGCTATGTACGTTATGCTCATAAGGCAAAAATAAATAAATGAATAAATAAATAAATCTGACAAAATATTTTTTTCCGATCTCATAAATGTTTACGGGTAAATTCTGCATTGGGGCGACGCTTCTGAAGAACGTGGGATTTTCTCGGCTCCTGATTTGAAGAGCATTGTGCTATAAACACAAATGACCTAATGTGCTATCGAGCAGCAGGCTGAACATTCCCAAATGGCCAAAATCTTCACCCACACACACACACACAGATACACACCATGATCCTAAACTCAATGTCATCCAAAAAACATTTGATATCGGATTATGAAAATGATGGATATTCTCCCTATAACAAACACCAGAGATGAAAAAAAAACATAAACTCGGGCCCGTCCGAGCCGCGATCGCCGACTTATCGTGGATTTTTGGTTCTTTCTTCCCGCACACAGTTTAATTTGTCACTGTTATCTTCGTGTCAACAGTTTCCCTTAAATATTTATAATAGGCTCCAAGCTCCGAGAACCAGCAAGCACAGGACGAATCTGAGAAATGTTAACATGCAGGACATTTTTTCCACAACTCTCCAACCAGAGAGAGAGAGAGAGAGAGAGAGAGAGAGACAGAGGGGGACGAAAAGACGCGAAAAAGGTCTCACAAGACCTGTCCGGGAGCAAACAAAATCCCAACTAGGTCTTAACACATTGCTTTGTTCATGCTTGTTCTCTGTTTTCCTTTCGCTAAAACTCATGTGGTGCCTAAGGAACCCAAAATTCCATTCTTATATTAAATGACATGGACAACAATAAAAGTGTTGATTACTATTAATCAGTATACATATACAATATACTGTACAATACAATATACTATGCACTATAATACCAGTACACTAATATACAAATACCTATGCATATAATATTATAACACTATTTACATTACATATTTTTGACAATATATTATACATACTATACAATATACAATGTACAATACAATATAATACTATACTACTATAGTTGCAATATACAATATACTATGCAATACAATATAATACTAAAATACTATATACTATACAATATACTGTACAATACAATATAATACTATACTACTATATAATATACAATATACTATGCAATACAATATTATATCATAATACTATACAATATTCTACACAATACAATATAATATTATAACACTATACAACATACAATATATTATAATACTATACAATATACTATGCAATACAATATAATACTAAAATACTATATACTATACAATATACTGTACAATACAATATAATACTATACTACTATACAATATACAATATTCTACGCAACACAATATAATACTAAAATACTATATACTATACAATATACTGTACAATACAATATAATACTATAATACTATATAATATACTATATAATATACAATATAATACTATAACTATACAACATACAATATATTATAATACTATACAATATACTATGCAATACAATATAATATTATAACACTATAAACTATACAATATTCTATACAATATACAATACAATATAATATTATAACACTATACAACATACAATATATTATAATAATATACAATATACTATGCGATATGCAATGCAATATAATGCTGTAATTCTATACAATATACAATATACTATGCAATACAATATAATACTAAAATACTATATAATATACAATATACTGTACAATACAATATAATACTATAATACTATACAATATACTATGCAATACAATATTATATCATAATACTATACAATATTGTATGCAATACAATATAATGCTGTAATACTATACAATATACAATATATTATAATACTATACAATATACAATATACTATGCAATACAATATAATGCTGTAATACTATGCAATATACAATATATTATAATACTATACAATATTCTATGCAATACAATATAATATTATAACACTATACAACATACAATATATTATAATAATATACAATATACTATGCAATGCAATATAAAGCTGTAATTCTATACAATATACAATATACTATGCAATACAATATAATATTATAACACTATACAACATACAATATATTATAATACTATGCAATATACTGTACAATACAATATAATACTATAATACCGTATAATATACTATATACTATGCAATACAATATAATATTATAACACTATACAACATACAATATAGTATAATACTATACGGTATATAATATTCTATGCAATACAATATAATATTATAACACTATACAACATACAATATATTATAATACTATACAATATATTGTACAATACAATATAATACTATATAATATACTATATACTATGCAATACAATATAATATTATAACACTATATAACATACAATATATTATAATACTATACAATATACTGTGCAATGCAATATAATGTTGTAATACTATACAATATACAATATACTATGCAATACAATATAATACTATAATACTATAAAATATACAATATATTATAATACTATTCTGACAAAATGTGAAAGAAATCCCAGGCATCTGGAGCCAAAGAAAAAAACAATATACAATATACTATTACAATACAATACATTATAATACTATAACACTATACGATATACTATGCAATACAATAATACTGCGCTGTACTATACTTCCACTATATGCTTTATAAAGGAAACGGCAATAACTAAGAATACCTACAAGTAAAAACTAATGTTTACTTTATTAGCTTCAAATGAATTAGCATCTTAAGCAAGGGATTATAAGACTTGATTTATAAGATATAGCTTATAAAGGGACACCAATTATAGCTAAAGTGAATCCATCAGACACCGTGACTAGCAGTCGATGTCAACAAGGACAGCTGTCTGCTAATCCTTTTAACACTTAAGCCACGTCTTAATGTACCTCTAATGCATTTCAAAAGCATTTTTTTTTACCTCTCCTCGAGACCTTGAGCAGTAGCAGGCAGTCACAGCCCTGGATCCTAAGAGGCCACAAGAATAAACACAGCCACATTTCCTTACTGACCTGACTCATCGTAGAACCCCCCCTTCCCCGGCCAAATAAGCATCTCGCTAACACATAAACAATTATCCAAATGTTAGGTTTATTTGATGATCCAGTCGTGACTATTTGTGGCCGGTTGCTGGGGATTGAACTGGGTTTTTTTGTTTATTTGTAAAATTTAGTTTTTTGAAGTGTGGATAACTGGGGATAACTTTTTTTTTTTAGTGTGTTCAAAAAGCATCACCTCATGAACAATTTGGGAAGCAAAATGTAGTTGGAAAGGGTCAAAATGACGCGATTTCCTGGAACGCTGTGGTGAAATGCTCTTCGAGAAGCAGTCAGGCTTGTATACAAATATGCACCTCACCTAGGGTTCGACTCTTCTGGAATGCTTCCGGAAAAACGCTGCTCGGGACAAACAACTCCGTGATGTCAAAGGCGGGTTTGTGACCGGGAAAGGAGGAATTCATGCATTCTCCATACAAGTGGCTGAGAAGTGATCAGTAAACAAATATGTTTACTGACATTGGTTATGATAGAATTTAAGCGAGTGAGGGCACGGTTCATTTCATTCATTCATTCATTCATTCATTCATTCATTCATCTTCTACCGCTTTATCCGATCTTCCCTCGGGTGACGGGGAGTCTGTGCCTATCTCAGGCGTCTATGGGCAATTAAGGCAGGATACACCCTGGATGGAATGCCAACCCATCACAGGGCACACACACACACACACTCACACATCTTCGACCGCTATATCCGATCTTCCCTCGGGTCACGGGGAGTCTGTGTCTATCTCAGACGTCTATGGGCATTAAGGCAGGATACACCCTAGATAGAATGCCAACCCATCACAGGGCACACACACACACACATTCATACACTAGGGACAATTTTTCCAAGGTGCCAATCAACCTACCGTGCATGTTTTTGGACCGGGGAGGAAACCGGAGAACCCGGAGAAAAAAACCCTGAGGCACGGGGAGAACATGCACAAACTCCACACACACATGGCTGAGACAGGAATCGAACCCAGACCATGGCGGTGTGAGGCGAACGTGCTAACCACTAAACCACCGTGCCCCTGTTCATTTCATAACAAAGCAAATAACTAGCAGAAAGGTGAGGAAAAGTGAGGAACATTTTCTGAGGGAATTTCCTGAATTTTTAATAAGCTTCTGTGGGCTTCCCTATCTTAAAACCCTGCAACAAATGTATGCTAACAGTTAAACGTTCTCCTCACTGTGCAATATTATATGTGCAATACTTAATCTACTTACTCTTATTCTACCCATACTTATTTATTATTTATTCATATAGTATTCACTTTTCTATATCTTATACAGATATCCACAATCTGTATATTGCACCTTATAACCTTTACATTGCACATTGTATCATCTGCTGCTCTCTTATAATTCTGTAATTTTTAATAATTTTTAATATTATTATTGTACTCTTTGTTACCTGTGCCTTTGTATGTGAATTGTATGTTATCTGTATGTAAACTGAAAGCTCTGTCACTAAGACAAATTCCTTGTGTGCGTAAGCATACTTGGCAATAAAGCTCTTTCTGATTCTGATTCTGATTCTGATTCTGATTCTGATTCTAACCATTTTCTTAGCTAGCTCATATCTTAAAGGATATTAAGCCACAATGATGTGGCTGTCAAACAGAATTCCCTCATCGTCAGTAACCTGATTTTAAATCCTTTCCATCGCAATAAACCATCTATAAACTCAATCAAACCTCTAGCCATTTGGTCTACCTGCCAATGCACAACCCAGAAAAAAAAACAGTGAGGAATATGGCTTTATGGCAGTATACAGAGTGACCTACATTTATCACGTTCATACAACCTATCAGCTATTAGGTTAAGGGCCCCCCTTTGGGGCCCAGCTGGATATGGCTGGGATTTGAACTCACAACATTTGGATTTACATTCATAATCCCATTGATCTACCACATATACATGTACATATATTACCCTAATTAATACTGATAATGAGGGGCACAGTGGTTTAGTGGTTAACACGTTCGCCTCACAACTCCAGGATCCGGGTTCGATTCCCGTCTCGCCCGTGTGTGTGTGGAGTTTTCATGTTATCCCCGTTTTCCTCCGGGTTCTCCGGTTTCCTCCCCCGGGCTAAAAACATGCACGGTAGGTTGATTGGCACCTTGGAAAAATTATCCCTAGTGTATGAGTGTGTGTGTGTGTGTGTTTGTCCTGCGATGGGTTGGCATTCCATCCAGGGTGTATCCTGCCTTAATGCCCATAGACGCCTGAGATAGGCACAGACTCCCGAGGGAAGATCGGATATAGCGGTAGAAGATGAATGAATGAATGAATGAATACTGATAATGCTATCAGACATAAAAATATGATTCATTTACATTTACGGCATTTGGCGGACGCCCTTATCCAGAGCGACTTACATCTGAGCAGTTGAGGGTTAAGGGCCTTGTTCAAGGGCCCACTAGTGGTAGCTTGGTGGTGGTGGGGTTTGAAACTGCGATCTTCTGGTCCAGAGGCCAACACCTTAACCACTAAGCCGCCACCACTAAGCCACCACCTTCCATCTGTCTTAAGAAATGACACACACAAGATCTGATATTCTTTCAGGCAGGATACACCCTGGATGGAATGCCAACCCATCTCAGGACACACACACACATACTCACATTCACACATTCACAGACTAGGGACAATTTTCCAAGGTGCCAATCAACCTACCGTGCATGTTTTTGGCCATGTGTGTGTGGAGTTTGTGCATGTTCTCCCCGTGCCTCGGGGGGGTTTTCTCCGGTTTCCCCCCGGTTCAAAAACATGCTCGGTAGGTTGATTGGCACGTTGGGAAATTGTCCCTTGTCTGTGAATGTGTGTGTGTGTGTCCTGCGATGGGTTGGCATTCCATCCAGGGTGTATCCTGCCTTAATGCCCATAGACGCCTGAGATAGACACAGACTCCCCGTGACCCGAGGGAAGATCGGATAAAGCGGTAGAAGATGAAGAGGGTGAATGAATGAATGAAGAACCTAAAAAGCTTTTTTTTTTCCTCATCAGGGTTTCATTGTAATGATGCAGGGTGGGTTTTTTTTTTATCTTTAATTCAGAAAAAACAAAACACTAGGAATACATTGCAATTATAGTTACAGGACGACAATTTTGCAGTGTTGATCCAAACCTTATTTCGGGATGAAACTCGTTCCTTATGCATGTTCGTTTCCATACGTCGCATGTCGTTCCACCCTGTCGAGACCCTGTCGAATATTGCTCCAAATCCTACTTCATGTGACACACGTTTCTTGTTAAGATGGCGACACACAAATCAACACACACACACACACACACACACACACACACACACACACACACACACATTTGTTCAACACTTTTTTCACTTTCTTCTGGACGGAAATGGATACACAATACCCCTGTGTGTAATCACAGTAGACGTGCATTTACCAGATCTGCTTACCTGCACAGTTTATCATCTGCTGGCGAATTTTCTGCGAAGATTAAATAAAAGGTAAGGTTTCAAATCAGATGCAGAGCGTCGGCGACCGCGTGGACTTTTAAAGGCCCGAAGAATGGGAACGAGATCCCATTAACCTGAAAGGAGGAAAATCAACATGAGGAAAAAGTGGTGCTTTGGAATGAACGAAGGTAATCAGTCTAGACTATTAGCATTTGAAATGAAGCCAAACTCATGGTTGAACCTCAGCTGATGCAAAATTACACAAATTAAAGCCATCAGTGTTAACATGTGCACGGATGCCAATGCATGAGTGATCAGGCGTATCCACTTTCTTCATCTTTGAAGCAGGTTTCCCCCCGCCCCCCCCCCTTTTCCCCCCCCCCCTTCCCCCCCCTTCCCCCCCCCTCTCAATATGTTAATGCTATTGATGAACACTTTATCATTTTGAGCTTCATGATGTCGGAGTAAACTGTCCATTTGAACTGAGAAATATATAATATTTCCTTCATTATGAGAGGGTTTACATTTCAAAGCAACATTAGGTCATTAGGACATCTAGTGCGAGGCAAAATATTTTTTTACATATTTTATGCTTTATGCAATGCGCACTGAAATGCTGACATTTCACTTTTCACTTTCGTTTTAGCCATATTGAGCTTTTTTTTTTATAGAATGATTCAATACTATTGAACGGTTATTGTGCTATTCCGCATTTGAGCTTTACGAGATTCCAGAAATACAAAGTAAACAAACAATGTCATCCTTAATGCGGTATAAGAGGAATAAAACACTTTGTGGTGGTACGATTCTGATTCGTCAACACTGACTATCTTTCGCTACATCGAGTGGTTTCTTCAGTAAATAGTAGTAGAGAACGGGTTTCATATGTAGGGGCAAGGTGGCTAAGTGGTTTGCACGTTCGCCTCACACCGCCAGGGTCCGTGTTCGATTCCCTCTTGGCCATGTGTGTGTGGAGTGTGCATGTTCTCCCCGTGCCTCAGGGGTTTTTTTCTCCGGGTTCTCCAGGTTTCCTGTTTCCTCCTCCTCCCTGGTCCAAAAACATGCACGGTAGGTTGATTGGCACCTTGGAAAATTGTCCCTAGTGTATGAATGTGTGTGTGTGTGTGTGTGTGTGTGTGTGTGTGTGTGTGTGTGTGTGTGTGTCCTGCGATGGGTTGGCATTCCATCCAGGGTGTATCCAGCCTTAATGCCCATAGACGCCTGAGATAGGCACAGACTCCCCGTGACCCAAGGGAAGATTGGATATAGCGGTAGAAGATGAATGAATGAATGAATGAAAAAGGTATGTACAAATAATAGTCAGCTATTGCAAACATGCGCTCATTCGAAATGACCTGCTTGATTGCTGAGATGAAGGCAGAGTATTGTGCTTGATAAAATCAACATGACAGCCATGTTCACTCTGCTTTGTTGAGGGAAAAAAAAAACGTGAAAGCAATTACGCAACATTCACTTTTGATTGAGTTAAGCTGTGTTTGTTTTAATAGAGAGGATTCTGGGATTTCTCTTCATGTTCTATATGTTGTTCAGTGGTCGCAGAAAGGATCCGCCAAGCATTAATTAAGTGCTGAATGAAGAGTTTATGTCTGGGTTCAGTTTAGTCAAATATACAACATTACAGATGTAGATGTACACACACACACACACACACACACACACACACGCACACACATTATTCATTCATTCATTCATCTTCCCTCGGGTCACAGAGCGTCTGTGCCTATCTCAGGCGTCTATGGGCATTAATGCAGGATACACCCTGGATGGAATGCCAATCCATCGCAGGACACACACACACACACACACACATTCACATTCACACACACATTCATACACTAGGGACAATTTTCCAAGGTGCTAATCAACCTACCGTTCATGTTTTTGGACCGAGGGAGGAAACCGGAGAACCCGGAGAAAAACCCCCTGAGGCACGGGGAGAACATGCAAACTTCACACTCACATGGCCGAGACGGGAATCGAACCAAGACCCTGGAGGTGTGCGGCGAACGTGCTAACCACTAAACCACTGTGCCCCTACATATATATATCCCGGGCCTCCTCTCCCTACACCTACTTACTAACAGGGAGGGAGGGAGTGTAGCTCAGTGGTCTAAGGCGCTGGGCTGCTGATCCGGGTTCGAGCCCCGGTATGGCCAAGCTGCCGTCCTTGGGTCCTTGAGCAAGACCCTTAACCCTCTGTGCTCCAGGGGGCGCCGTATCGTGGCTGTACCCTGCGCTCTGACCCCAGCTACCAACAGCAAGCTGGGATATGCGAAGAAAAGAATTTCACTGTGCTTTAATGTATATGTGACCAATAAAGGCTATTATATATATATATATATATAACACCCTTGTTGATAGGTGCTCACCTTCTTGAGGATAAGCATTGCTTACTATTGCCTATAGATATCGTCTGCTACTTGTCTAATAGTATGTGTGATCACTTGTGTAATTCTGAATCAATATATATAGAGAAGCAACACAATTCCAAATGAATTAAACGGCATTTTATAAATAATACATACGTTAATCAATACGGTGCGTCCATTGAACCCCACTGGTAATATCATGAAAAAAAAATAAGGGACGCCCCGTCAAATATAAAGAAAACAATATAAATGGGACGATTATTTACACTAATGGGACGATTATTTATGAACTCTGAAAACGAAATGAAAGGATGGAGCGGTTTGGATACATACCATACTGACCCCAAAATCATATTGCACACATCCTTCACGTTCTTGGCTGCTTAAGCCCGATATGACAGTACGCACACTGGGATACACACATACGATGTTATCAGAGCAGAGATTTCTGGTCCAAAACAAATTCTGGAATAGATGGATTTCAGCGGGAGCAATTCCAGACCAAACGTGTGCTGTATGCTATGTGACAAATTGTATATTGGTCCCCTTAACCCTAATGCACCCCCCCACCCCCCAAATCACACCTACTAAAAACAAGGGGGGGGGGGGATCTGCAGCCATCTCCGAGGAAGCAGGAATGCAGGTCTCTCCAGTGATGACCATCAATAAAGGATGGGGTCCTGCATTCTTGGCCTCCAACTGTAGATCCTGTGTGGACCGGGGGGTGGGGTGTGTGTGTGTGTGTGGGGGGGGGGGGGGGGGGGGGGGGGGGGGGGCTTCTCTCATACATCATTATTCCAGCGAATGACTCAGTGAGCAGTCAGTCTAAACGAGGACTTTCTCTTCACCCTCACAAACGTCAGCGGCCACTATTTTTGTTCCTCCCCCTCTATTATTAACTTTTCATTCGGGAAGAGGTCGCCATCCACAACCTTATTAAACCCTAATGAGATGTGATGATCAAGCATTCAGGGGAGCAAAAAGTCAGCTGAACAAATGCTAGAGTCTGATTTTGACGGGGCAGTCTGGCCCGGGGAACGTCGCTCCTAAATGATGATAAAGCACAGACACAAGTCAAACACGGGACTGGACTTTCCTGCACATTTGTTCACGGAGGTGAGCGGCCAAGACAAACACACTAAACGCAACTCGAGCTCGCCGTTCGCCGGAGCTTTCACCGAGACCATCAGCGGCCCGACGGGCCAGAATGAATCACCGTTCCTCAGCGCGGATATTCGGCAAGAGTTTTGCTGGCAATAGCGACATTACATCGATGTCAATGTTTCCTACTGAATAAACCCTTAAAATGAAAAAACCCTTTAAAAAAAAGCATGTATATCATAATAGATAGAATATTTGTGCTTTTTGCTCATCCTTTTCCACGTTTAATCCCCATTTGCTGTAAGAATAATCTCCACTCTAATGGGATTCGGAGCGGAGATGTCAAATTCCAATTTTAAAATATATGTAGTGAAATGCTGCTTAACAGTGCAGATAATTATAATAATCAAATGGGGAAAAAATAAAATATAAATGGTGTGTGTGGTGGTTTAGTGGTTAGCACGTTCGCCTCACACTGGCAGGGTCCGGGTTCGATTCCCGTCTCGGCCATGTGTGTGTGGAGTTTGCATGTTCTCCCCGTGTCTCAGGGGGTTTTTCTCCGGGTTCTCCGGTCCAAAAACATGCATGATAGGTTGATTGGCACCTTGGAAAATTGTCCCTAGTGTATGAATGTGTGTGTGAATGTGTGTGTGAATGTGTCCTGCGATGGGTTGGCATTCCATCCAGGGTGTATCCTGCCTTAATGCCCATAGACGCCTGAGATAGACACAGACTCCCCGTGACCGGAGGGATTAAGTCCCCTAGTCCAAAGTTGAACTAGTTATATAATAAAAAGCATATATATATATATATATATATATATTATATACGATATTCTATATATAACGCTTATATAAAGTTTTTGTCCATTTGTTCAAAGTTAAGTAGGTCTAGTTTATATAACAAAATATATATATATATATATATATATATATATATATATATATATATTTACGCTCCTTTTTTTTGTTGTTGTTTAGCATTCTTGCGTTCATACCCCCCACATCATTAGCATCCAAACAAGTCCCTGCAGTTTGTTTGAGAACAGTGTGTGATTGCTAATCCTGTATGGATTAGTTGGAGAGAACTCCGTCCTTTGAGCCCTACACTCACAAACAAGCATCGCATGCTCAGGGAGGGGACGCACGACTCTACACTTTCTTCCACTGGCACGAAAGGCTATTGTCTGTCCCCCACCTTGGGAAAAGCATGGCCGATAAGCCCAGCAGGCACAAAGCCTCAAGCAATGAGGGCATCAAGCCGGTCTTTTGGGCTCCTCCAGCTGCCAACGACCACAAAATCAAACATTGGCATGATAAGGTGGTGTTTGTTATTCCTAAGTGCTCTTTGAGTTTGATTCATTCTTGACCTTCGGTTCAAGCAGGACACACCTTTCTAAATGAAATGGATCCAATCACTCGCTATGGTGGCCGTTTTTTTTGTACCTTCAGACTTTAAAGTGGTGGAAATTCCTTTAGTGGTGAGACATCGTGACCCGCATGAGGGGGACGATTTTTTTTGCTGCCGTTTCAAACAAAAAAAGTAAAAAAAGAGAGGGAGGGAGGGAGGGAGGGAGAGAGGGAGGGAAGGAGAGGGTGCGATTTTCCTTTTCATGCCCAGCCTCTGAAACTCCATCCCTCTTTTTTTCTGGTGTCAGTCGTTCTTTTGTGTCGGCCAGTAGTGGCTCCCTTTGTCACCGCACTGGTTATCCTCTTGATACCCGACTCCAAAGAGGATCCGCACTCTCGGACCTTTGTTCTTCCATCACCTTGCCGGGATGAGGAAATCCACTGACACATTGCCACCCCCGGTCACCCCCCCCCCATGAGGTGCACTCTGTCTCTCGCTCTGTCTATCTGGTGTTATAGTGAAGAAAATGTTGTGTTATCTAAGACATCGTGGACTTTTTTGCCCACCTTGGAAAACAACACTAGGCCTTCTCTGATTCAGGATCCGACAGTCTGATCATTCTTGTGGGATTTGAACTCAATTCCAAAACTTTCTTTACAAGTATTTCTTGAGGCGGGGGGGTTGGGGGGTTGGGGGTGGGGGGGTGGGTGGGGGCTGGCGGAAGGGGGGAGTTGGATTCTCACGGAAATTGAACGGAATCTGATCTGCAGATAAGAGGCACCTCGTTTGACAGGCCAAAGTGGCCGCCATGTCACGGGATGAGATAAGGAGCGTGATGAGGGATGAGTGAGGACGCCGCGAAAAAAAAAAAAAAAAAAAAAAACATTCCCCAGCTGCTTTCCGAGCCAAATCCCGAAACCAGAAGACGCTTTTGTGTCTTAATGCAAACAAGTCTATGGTCCGACATTCCCCAGGTTAATTGTGATCATAAACATTTGACATCGTCTTGTTTTAGCCGTCTAAAGCAGGGGGAGGGTCAAACCCATTGTCACCGTGGGGCCACATCAGCATTATGGTGTCCCTGGAAGGGCTAGCATCTATAATACAGTGTATAGTGTTTGATGAGCGACACCGCCTCATAACACAAAAGACATACTGGTTTTTCCCATTTTCCATGTGCATCCATTTTTCTGCTTCCTGGACATAATGTGTAGAAATCTCTCAATTCCACTTGTTGGTTAAATCGCCCTCGGTAAATGCCGATGTGGGAAACAGTGCAATCTAGTGGCGGGATGACGTCGCTTTAATGTAGTCGCATGAATTTCGAAAATGTAGTTTATTTAAAGCAGCATGGCCTTGTTTTCAACAATCGTACACCTTTTACGCTCTTAAAATGACGTGAATGATCTACACTATTGGTCCCCAACCCCCCCTTACACTTACAACTTACATTATTCATTCATTCATTCATTCATTCATTCATTCATCTTCTACCGCTTTATCCGATCTTCCCTCGGGTCACGGGGAGTCTGTGTCTATCTCAGCCGTCTATGGGCATTAAGGCAGGATACACCCTGGAATGGAATGCCAACCCATCACAGGACACACACACACACACATACACTAGGGACAATTTTACAAGGTGCCAATCAACCTACCGTGCATGTTTTTGGTTTGGACCGGGGGAAACCGGAGAAAAAAAACCCGGTACAATCGGCCGAAGGACCCGAAAACATCTCTGAACCCCTGAGGCACGGGGAGAACATGCATCCCAGGAGAAAACCCACATGCGGGAATCGTCTAGGAATCGAACCCGGATCCCGGACCCTGGATGGTTGTTGGTAGCTGAGTGTGAGGCGAACGGGCTAATCACTAGGACTTGAAATATGGATTTCAATCACCGCTCTGTATAATATGCTTTCAAAAACTGCTTCACCACCAAACATTCTGCATTAAAATAGCACTTTTTATGTCGCCGTGTGGTTTTATTTTGTCGTATTTATCCGCTACACCATAAAGGACGTTCGGTGAAAATATCGTCTGAGGTCAAACCGGTCCATGAACCGGTCTGATATCCTGGTCTCTCTCGCAATGCACAATTCTATTCAGTCTGTGAATGGACAGGGACCACCAGTGAACTGCTGTTGTTTAGGCGGTAGCTCATTCTCAGCACAGCAGTGACTTGGACGTGATACCAGAGCGATTGGATCAGGTGCAGCAGCATTGCTGAGATCTAATCACCTGGCCAGTCAGCTTGTCGTTCTGTGACAGACCTGAATTATGACTTGTGCCTGATTAATAGCGTAATCTGATGAAGTGCTGGATTAAGCCGGATAACAAAAAAACAACAGCGCTGTTATTCCCGCTCGTTCGCCGTCCCGAGCAGCGCCAAACTCTCCGCGCAAAAAGATCCATTAGTCCGAGCGACGTGTTTCATACGAGTTTGTTTAACTTTTCCTGGCACCGGTTCAAACAGCTGTGCGTTTGGCTGTAGCCTGTGTAAAAACCCTTGACCCTGGGGAGCCTTGATCACCACTCCACTACTGTACAGGTCCAAAAAAAAGATGGTGCGTGATATATGGAAAGGATTGATGGATCCAGCTGGGCTGAAAGAGGCCTTGGTTCCTGGAGGGAAGCCCGGCTGCTATTCCAGGCTCATCTCGGACACCTCGGCGGCGTCGCGCTGCGAGATACCTCTCTCGCGATCTTTCATAGGCGCAAGTCAGAACGAAATTTCGTGCTCGGAGGTCGGCGTAATGACGCGCTGAGAGACATGCGGTGGTGGAGGTCGGGCCCTGCACTTCAGACGGGCTTATTGCTTTTTCCCCCCAATGCAAAGGTTTTTTTTTTTCCCTTTTCTTGTTTACGGACCCTCGTGGGTACAGAGTGCACTTGGGCCCGCGGAGCCGAACGGATCGGACGCTGACGAGGAGGTGAAAGTCTGGTTTCATGTCCTGGGTCTGACTCAAATTAGAGCCTGTTTAAGGGCACACTAATGCGGTTGCACAGTTAAGGCTTCAAGAGAAACAAGCACAATGAGACGTGACATAAGAAGTTGGCTGGGGAAGGCAGACTGTGGCAGCGGTGATGAGGCTTATGTTACAGACTCGCCTGCAGAAAACGCTGCCTACACCGCAGAAAAAAGCAGGACCACCTCCTACGACTCGATCCACCAGCAGCACTTCTCCCCGAAGCCTCGTTTCACTTACCTTGTTATGGCTTCGCCGTTTGCACAGAAAGTAAAAAAAGGGAAGCTCCGGGGAACAACCATGACCACAAGACATGACCGAAAACTGGTAGCTGACAACTTTTATCTCCGGGATTTATTTATGGCTTAAAAAAAAAAAAAAAAAAAAAAAAAGCTGTATAAAAATCCCAAAATTAGGAATCGTGGTCACTTGGTTACTCCAAGGACGGAAATGTTTTTGATTTCTTGGATGAACTGCTAATAGAAATATATATATATATATATATATATATATATATATATATATATATATATATATTATATATATATATATTTTTATTTTTTTTTTTTTTTTTTCAATGTATTTCTATTAGCAATTCATCCAAGAAATAAATAAATACCTAACACACATACATACACACACATATGTATGTGTGTGTGTATATATATATATATATATATATACATAAATACATACACACACATATATAATGTATAATGTTTTTAATTATTAAAAAAAGAAAACAATGTCGCAATTTTGATATATTTTAGATTTGGTCAATACTAAAAACAGGACTCTAGATGCTTTGATCAGTATACACTTATGAATGTTTGGTCATTTTTTTTATTTTAATATGCAGTTAATGACAGACAATAATAATAAAAAAAACGTCTGTGTCACGTCCCTGAACATTTTACAGTTCGACTGTATAGGAAAACAGATGAGCAGGATTTATTTATTTATTTATTTATTTTTTTGGCTCCGTCATGCCATCGAGTGTATATCACTTTAATCTTCCAGATGTACATAAATTACACACGCAAGTATGCATACAATGCAGCTTGCGTTGCTGCAGTGTCTGCACGCACACATGCTCGTATTATTTTCCTGTAGCGTTTGATCCTTATATAGTATCATCCATTTGATGTTTAAATGTAGATGAAGGGAAAGAGAGAAAGAAAATATGCACTCCTCCCCACTATTGAACAAATGCAAGTTCACACTCTTCATGAAATTAGGCGCTCATTGCAAGGGATAGTCTTAGTCTTAGTCACTCATATGCTAGACATATGCCACAGTAGACTGTAAATCTGTCGTGAAAAAGATAAATGCATGTTGGTCAAAGCTTGGGGTCACAGAAAATTCATAACGGCTTATTTTTTGCCAAAAAAGGATGAACATTCGGAAGGTGAACGATCCGCCGCCACCTGATCAACTTCTTGTATAGCATTTGATACACAATCCAGACCACATCGTGCGCTGCCAAATGGTCAGTGGTGTTTACCATTAACCTGATTTGCTCATCAGCTCAGCATGAAGTTTAAACCAAGCTCCCTATCTGCTACCATTAAGAACAACTAACCCCCCCCCCCCCACCCACACAAACACACACACATACACAACCTCACCCTCCTAACATTCACATGTACATGGAAACATACTAGAGGGACAGCTGGTCAATAAAAATATCTTAAAAGGACACTTGTACATGTTTATGTTCCTTAAATGTCAACCTTAATAGGGAGGGCGTCATAAGAGCGATGCGGAGGCTTGTCGAAATTTATCTTTTGGATTGAAGAGGCGAATGCTTTTAAGAGCAACTACGATACTGCAAGCATTCAGCTTAAAACAGGATATTTGGAGATAATGTTTGGACCAGTGGCCTTTCTTCTTCAAAAGTGGAGTTAAATGGCGTGTGTGTGTGTGTGTGTGTGTGTGTATATATATATATATGATGAGGGATGATATCAGGGATATACATATATACCATATGTATATGTATATCTATATATATATATCTATCTATCTATATATATATATATATATATATATATATATATATATATATGTATATATGTGTGTGTGTGTGTGTGTGTGTGTGTGTATGATAGATAGACATATATATACACACATACACACACACACACACATATATATATATACACATTCATCTTCTACCGTTATATCCGATCCGATATACCGATGTCGATAACTATGGGCATAAGGTTGTTGCCAACCCATAGACCACACACACACACATTCATAGTTCAAGGGCATAACCTATCGTTGTTTACACCGGAGAATGAAAAAAAAAACCCTTTGTTAATATAATTATAATATATATATATTACACACCAGAAAAGAAACAAAAGAACAATATATTTGAACTATCTGAAATAAATATTCAAGTTTTGTCATAGGGTCATGAGAATGCCAAAGAGGGTTTGCAAATAGCAGTGATACACAACGGCATATAAGATTAGTATTTTGCATTAAGACATGTTTCACATAAACATGTTTTGTATTTGAAACCACGAGATTGACAGTTTATTTTAAACAAACATATCAATATGTTGATTTGCGCACAATTCGTTAGCATTGACGAAGTAGGATCGACATTCAAACAAGTGATCGTTGTATTTGAAAAACTGTTTTAAACGTTATTTATTTTTTACAAAAGTTGATTGAGACATTTTGTATAACGAGGTTGTTGTAGAGTTCATGTTTTTACACTGAATTTGTGGCAAAATATGAAGAAATAAATAAACCGAGGAACAGTTATCATCATGTCACATGACCACGAGACAGTACGGACGCACGTCACTTCATAACTCTAGCGCCCGTTTTTTTATTTCTTTTTTTCCCCCCAGACTAAACTATACTTTATTCTAGATATGTCTTTGTCACACTAGGACTACTTGGAGGGCCGGAACAAATTACCCCGGGGGGCCGCCAATAGGTAATGGTGGGAAGGAAAAACTCACCGAGACGATCTGAGAAAGAAACCAGACTCGAACCGTTCTCATCTGGGTGGGATTAGAAATAAATCCTTATATCATTGTAGCAAATCTGGTCCTATTAATCAAAGGGCAGAACATTACTTCTTTTTTTTTTTTTATAGGGGTACACGACCATCCACACAAATGTACCTTTAGGCCCAAGTTAAGCTAAGTTTTATTTTATAATTTTTTTAACAATTATCTATGCAGCTTTCTTTGGTGCTTCTCTTGAAAAAGAAATGCTTATAAAACCTTTAATCCCTAAATACAACCGTACCTGCTTCTGCTTCAGTCTAATATGAGAACGAATGTCAGTAATAGAACATGAATGGTCACCTTCTGATCAATCACACAGTCTGAGGTGGTCAATTTGAACATTCCATCACGGAGACATGCCCTCTGTACATGTATGTATGTATGTGTGTATATATATCTATATATATATATATATGTGTGTATGTGTGTGTGTATATATATAATGTATGCACGGTGGCTTAGTGGTTAGCACGTTCGCCTCACACCTCCAGGATCCGGTTCGATTCCTGATGTGTGTGTGGAGTTTGCATGTTCTCCCTGTGCCTCAGGGGGTTTTTCTCCGGGTTCTCCGGTTTCCTCCCCGGTCCAAAAACATGCACGGTAGGTTGATTGGCATCTTGGAAAATTATCCCCAGTGTATGAATGTGTGTGTGTTTGTGTGTGTCCTGTGATGGGTTGGCATTCCATCCAGGGTGTATCCTGCCTTAATGCCCATAGACGCCTGAGATAGACACAGACTCCCCGTGACCCGAGGGAAGATCGGATAAATCGGTAGAAGATGAATGAATGAATGAATGAATGAATGATTAGTCTTAAAGGTATATATTTAGTCTCTCTCTCTCTCGCTCTCTCTCTCAAGCGGTAGAAGATGAATGAATGAATACATATACATATACATACACATACACACACACATCAGGATCTCTGTCCGAGCAGAAGCAGCTACAGTCAGGATCAAGGTCTTATTAGCATTAGCATCTGTGCATACACATTTCCATGGGGTGATATTAATATATTGAGTCATCTAAGATGATATAATAAACAAGTAAAAAAAATGAAATGCAATAGCATTTATAGTCATGAAAAAAAATCTACGCAGTCTATAATGAGATCGTGTGTGCGTGTGTAACAGACTGTGACCGTGAGTCGTTATGGAAACATGCACCACTGCTTTTTATCTCATATTTACGGTGCATTCCAGGGCAGACACGATTTCATTCCGCTCACCTGTGAACGCCAGTGACACAAACAGGTTAGCGGGGGTGAGGTCACGCTAAATATGAAAATAAATAAATAAATAAAGCAGCCATCGACAAAAGGCTTACGGAATATGAAAAGATTAAAAATCAAGCTTCACCCATGATTGGATAAGAAGCCTGACAGTAGCGACCCACAGCACTTGGAAAGATCTTCGGGAGAAAGGTGAGCGGAGAGATAAGAATCGTGTCTGAGTGCCACTTGTTGGCGGAGTGAAAGAGCCCTCATGACGAAGGCATGCAATCCTGACGAGGATTTCCACCCTCAATCATATGGGCAAGAAGAACCGGCAACCCCCCCTCACCCCACCCCCCCTCCCGCATTACTAATCAGTGATTGTCAGAAGTGGTATCCAAGCCTTATTATTATTTATTTATTTATTTTTAAAAGAGGATAATTTAAAGACATATTTCAGATTAACCTTTTTCGCCAAGGTAAAGATGGATATCATCACGTCTGAGTGTCACTTGTTGCTAAAGTGAAGCGTCCCTCATAATCCCTTTCAAGCGGCATAAGGGCGAGAAAATATGCTCGTGATCCCGCACCGGCTGGCCTTCCAAAGTCACAATGGCCAATCACTGGCACTTGTGTCGATGCGCCTTTTATCAGTGCTCGTGTTTAAAAATAAATAAATAAATAAAAACAACAAAAAAAAAAAGGGCGGCGGCGATGTCATCTTCAAAAAGAAAAAGATGCAAGCTTTAGAAATGATCCGAGTGTTTGTTTGTTTTTTTAATCTAGATGTTTATTAAGAGTGATGTATCATGAGTTGCAGAGGAAGAAAAAAAAACAACGCACTTCATAGCACATCATAAAGTCGTTTCAATCTGCAAACCATGACTCGACGAAAAGCATTTCTCTTCACTTTGCACGATATTTAACAGCGTCAATATTTTCACATAAACACAGTAAAAAGTGGAGAGGCTCATCTGCATATTATATCGCAGAGAAGAAGATAGGGATATAGATAGAGATATAGATATATATATATATATAGATATATATATATATATATATATAGATATATATATACATAATATATATATATATATCACATACACACACACACACACACACCACACACACACATATGTATATGTATATATGTATATATATATATATATATATATGTATATAGTATATATATATATATATATATATATATATAATATATATAAACCCATCTAGGGCTATTGCACCCCCCCAATCCTTATTTACTTCCAATGTTGTGATTGCTTTATTGCTTATTTCTTCCTGTTTATTTCATTTGTAGACAAGAGTGAGGGGAACATGTTGGGTGTGTTAATTCTGCTGTTGCTCAAGTCGGCTTCGTTGCGGAGGGCCGATTTGGTCAGGATTTAATACTGTCAAAAGGTAGGGTCTCTGTTGTGTTCTCCCTTAATGCTTACAATTACCATTAACAGCGATCTTAGCCAAGCGCTGAACACCACGGATGGACCTGGGGGGTTATATGTGCACAAGGACCAGCATGAAGATTTGGCCCATTCTCACAAATGTCTCGTTTAGCGAATTATAAAGGGAGAATCAAATCTCACCACCTACATTATTACAAGCCGATTTAATGCTATTGATCCTTTACGTCCACGACTCCTTAAATGAGGTAAAAAGAAAAGAAATTGTGTCCCCCATCGAAGTTTAACATTCCGTTTTTTTCCCACAAACTGGTCCACCTTCATCGTGCGCTGTTCCCGCTTAAAACTGACGGCTTGAAAATGACTGAAAATAAATGGAAGTTGCTAATGCTAAATAATAAGCATAAGCTGATGTAGCTAATGCTAAAAATAATAATACAAATAATAATAATCCCTGACAAGTTGTGCTTAGCCTGTACTTCTTGAAATGCTTCTAGACGTTCTGGTATCATTAGGCAGAACACAGAGCCAAAAAAAAAAAAAAAACTAAAAACTAAATCTTCATGATTGAACATAAAATAAAAGGAGTGTGGAAAGGAGTAGAGCTTTAGCATCATTTCTACTTAGTCTAAAGGGTAGAATGGTCAATGTGTACACCCTGATCCCGCAAAAAGTGGGTGCAAGGATTTTTTATTTATGTATATATTTTTTTTTATTCTTCCCTCATGGATGCATGGTGTGTTCCGGAGCCCAGTCATTATCCTTCGCGCACTTTGGCGGCCAATGCGTCGCATGTCTTCTTGGCGTCTCCCAAAAGCATTGATGTGTTGGTTTTGTAGAATATGGGGTTGTCCACGGCTGCGTAGCCCACGCCCAGAGATCTCTTCATCACGATGACCTGGAGGAGTTAAAAACACACATCCTGCAGTTAAGTGTTGAAAATGAGGAGCGCATTCCATTTAAGTTTTTTTTGGGGGGGGGGTTATGGGGACATGAAGTGAAAACGCCAGCGAGCTGAAATATGTGTGGGGTCGAGAAGTTTATGAACAAGTAACAGAAGTCTGTCTATACCAGCGAACCTCATCCAGGTCCTCATGTGTGGAAACAGACGAGACCAGGGGTCATCAACTGTCAATCTCTTTTCACATAATGAAATAATTATATGGCTCACTGTTACTGAGGTCAGACGGAACTGCATGTATGTGTGTGTGTGTGTGTGTGTGTGTGTGTGTGTAGTGTGTGTTGTATGTATGTGTATGTATGTGTGTGTGTGTATGTATGTGTGTGTGTGTGTGTGTGTGTATGTATGTGTGTGTGTGTGTATGTATGTATGTATGTATGTATGTATGTGTGTGTGTGTGTGTGTGTGTGTGTGTATGAGTGTGTATGTATGTATGTGTGTGTGTATGTATGTGTGTATGTATGTATGTGTGGGTATGTGTGTGTGTGTGTGTATGTACGTGTGTGTGTGTGTGTGTATGTACGTGTGTATGTGTGTGTATGTATGTGTGTATATATATGTCTGTCCGTCTGTCCAATTTACAATTGTCACTGTCTCAAAGCAGCTTTACATAATACTTAATTATAATGTGTGAAAATGAAAATCATTTCATCCCTGCTTGTTTCTTGTTGAGCATGCTGAGGGACGGTGACAAGGGAAAACTCCCTGAGGAGGGAACGGGAAGAAACCTCGAGAGGAACCAGACTCAACAAAGAACCCATCCTCATTCGGGGATGTGATTTGTTTTTTTGTTTGTGATTTGTGAATATGTTTAGTGTGGAGTGTATACGTGTGTGTATCAATTTCACTTCGGTTTGACAAAGCGAGGTTTCCGAAGTTTTCCACCTCTCACCATTACACTTGAAAAATACTAGACGGGGAAATGCTAAAAAAATCAGAGATTCAATTTATAGGACACATCACACAGCTCTTTCGCGCTCTCTCTCTCATCACACCACACACACACACACACACACACACACACACACACACATCACACACACAGACACTACACACCATACAGATACACACATACATACACACACTATACACCTACATACCAGATACACACACACATCACACACACACACATACATACCATATACATCATAGACATACATGGATATATAAATACAGATAGAGATATGGGACATAAGAGAGAGAGAGAGAGATAGAGAGAGAGGAGATATAGGATATATCATAGGATATATCATATATATATAGATATCATAGATATAGGGTAGAGATAAGATATATAGAGATATATATAGATATATATGATATATATAGATATCTATAGAGAGATACATATACATACATACACACACACACACACACATACACACACACACACACACACACACACACACACACACACACACACACACACACACACACACACACACTTTCATTTCACCAAACATCAAAAGTTTTCATAATGCAACTGTTCTGATTCTAGGTCTGATTCAAGGTCTGATTCAAAATCTGATTCAAGGTCTGATTCTAGGTCTGATTCTAGGTCTGAGTCATTCAGCAGTGATAAGTGGTGGAATTGTGTGGCTTTGAAGCACCAAAATCCAAGAATGAAGGATCAAGCAAATCATAGACACCAAAAGTGTTTTGGCCACAAAATAAGGGATAAATAATTTTTTTTAATTGCTTTTCATTTAAGCCAAACTATTTTTTTACAGACTTTCCTCACTGTAAAATATTCTTCACCGGAGGTAAATGAGGCCAAACACCACAACACTTAGTTAATAGGCCTGTCCTACACCTGTACGCAAAATGTGTTAGACTTTAGCCTTGTATTTGTGCATTAGTGAGAGAAAGAGAAAGCAGATCATGCTCCCAGCATCTAATGGATATTTAAGTATCTGCCATTTACAAAATTAAGCGTCATTAGTGTCTCGGGCGGAGAACCCGAGCCGAGCGCTTCCTGGGAAAGCCAGCGAGAGCTGTGCTGTGATTGGGAGCATCTGGTTGGGAAGCAGCAACCCTTTCTTGCTAATTGAATAAGTAAAACCAGGAGAGGAGTCCTCGCTATGCTGCTGATCTCGTTGTGTCGGTGGTGCTCGAGACGCTGAAGGAAACTTGGAAGGAACACCACCTCGATCTGGGGATCGCAGAAGCGGGACGCCGCGACCTTTTTAACATCGCCGCCGATCCTGTGGCATGGTGATGAGGGATCAGCTTTGGAGAGGGAAGCGAAGTTCCACCTGACTGTCATCTCCCTGCAGTTCCTGCTACATCATCTCTCAGGATGCCTGGTTTCAGGCTGCAGCTGGGCCCGAGAATGTAAAAAGACTCCTCATAATCTGGGAGCAATCAGTACTCTGGCAGGAGATTCCCAACCTACCGGCCAATAAGACTATCTCGATCGTCCAACGAGCGCATGTCATTAGTAATGTCACTACAAAGCTGGTGTACTAACTCTGGAAGACACCAAATATATATACTTACATACATACATACACATCACACAATTTCTATATGAGATAACACATCGCAACTTGTGTTGTGTCGCGCGCATGATGCGACACGTATAGAGAGCCTATGTTGTGTGTATTCGCTATTCCCTTCTCTCTCTATATCTAGCTCTCCTTTGCCCCGCTTTTTCCTCAAACTTCCCCGATAACCCTCCATCCCCCCCCTCCTCTATTCATATATATGCACCACTATTATATTATATAATCTATATCTATCTTCTATATATATATATATATATATATTAGATATATATAGATATAGGTATATATACACACACATACACACACATACACACACACACACACACACACACACACATACACACATACACACACACAGCACGCACACATACATATCTATATCTATCTATCTATATCTATCATATACTATTATATATATATATATATATATATACCGGATATATGATATGATATATAGATAGATATAGAGAGATGAAAAAGATAGACACACACACACACACACACACACACACACACACACACACACACACACACACACACACACACACACACACACACACACACACACATCACACACAGATTTACACACACACACACACACACACACACACACACACACACACACATATAGACATACACAGTACGAGTTAGTTATGAGTTATGAGTACGAATGAGTTACATTCCAAGATTTGGTTTATTTTGTTCGTGATTTGTTAAGACGTTTGCTATTAACTACGCATGTCTCCTATGTTTCTATGATATAAGCTATAAAAACTGCATACTGTCTGTGTCTTTTCCAACACTAACCTTTCGCTCCCCCCCCCGCCCAACCATTTTTAATAAACAATGTTTACGATTTAAAATGATTAGGATTGAATATGTTCATTACAATGTAGGGCGACTCTGCGCTCGACTCGTTCGCCCACCAGACAGACAGACAGACAGATGGACACACCAGTGCAAAGACATTCACTTGACCCCCGCCTCAAGTGTCCCGAGTATGGAATAACGCTGTGATGGCCACTGGAGGAACGTGCTATTATTATTATTATTATTATTCATATTAAACCCGCGGCTCACTGGGCTGGATCGTTTTTAAATGAGCCCTTATGTGCACAAGGGATCATGGCAGAACATATGCATCTTTTATCCAAGAAGCTTCTTCTACAGGTGATCCTGCATAAAGGCACTCTAGGTGTATCTGCTCTACACCTCCTGAGTGCTGGTAAATTTAAGACAAACTGAAAATATGCATAAACTTTCTTAAACCTCATTATCAATGCAGCTGTGGATCCATTTGGATCTCTTTGAGAGAATAATCAGGAGGAATGAGTATTATTTTAGATTATAGATATACAACTACAGTATTTTTTTTTAATTGTGATGCCCATTCTAGAGATTAAAACATCTGGTTTAATTAACCAGATGCGGGGGGGGGTTAATTTGTAAATACAAACAAAAACAATTTAACAGTAATATAGGTTCACCTGTTTGGACTTCCAGACTTCCAGCACCGGCATTCCAGCGATAATGGAGTTGGGGTCTTCTTGAGCGGCTGAGTTCACGGTGTCGTTGGCTCCAATAACCAGCACCAAGTCAGTTTCTGAACACGGCCAAAACAAGACGAAATGAAATCCGTCAATCCGACACTTTAGAAAATCATCTCATTAATAAATAAATAAATAAATAAATAAATAAATGAATGAATGAATGAATGAACGAACGGTACCAGGGAAATCATGGTTGATCTCATCCATCTCGAGGACGACATCGTACGGTACTCCAGCTTCAGCCAACAGGACGTTCAGTTGGCCGGGCATGCGTCCGGCGACGGGATGGATACCAAACCTGCACAGCAAAACATTTCATTATAAACACGCCATCTTTTAAAAACACATGATTGTGGATTACATATTGCAAAAGATGTCTTTGACCACGGTCATGTTGGCTGTGCAAGTTAAGAGGAAAAAACGATGGAGCCGGGTCTATCATTGCAACACTGGCAGTAGTAAAGGCACACACTGAGGGGGGAAATGGCTAGAGGAAGAGGATCAGGCCCCTCAGGCTGCAGAGTTCTTTTATGACCTGACCTCATCATAAAAACCCAGATGACGGCCGCCGGACCAGGGCACACACGCGACACTAGAGTTGCATGCTCAGATCAAGGTCCACACACACAAGGTTACACACATATACTGAGAAAGGAAAATATGTTGGGAAAAATGTATATTAACTAATTAGAAATGAAGTTATCTGTTGCCTGTGATCAGCATCACTCAGTGTGACGGGCTTCCATTCACTCACACAAAGATTATTGCACAGTGTAAAACCTATTATTAAAAGTTATAAAAACATATCCCAAGTGTTTTGTGTGTGTATGTGTATATATGTGTGTGTGTGTGTGTGTGTGTGTGTGTGTATATACATGTGTATATAGTATGTGTTTGTGTATGTATGTGTACATATATATATAGATGGTATATATATATATATCTATATATTATATCTATCTATATATTCTATATATATATACATACATATATCATCCTATATATACACACATATATACACACACACACACACACACAAAAAAAGTCGTGATATGTTTTTATAACATTACCCTGCTTTTAACTTCTCCACAAATTCATTCCTGACCTCTCTGGTGTGTGTGTCCTCTAGTCTTCATGATGCAGTTTGCTCACCAATGTTCTCTTAACAAACGTTCACAGCTGTAATTATATTGGGATGCAGGTACACACAGCTAGACTAATTATTAATCAGGTAACGACTAGATTTCATTGAGGGGTATCTAAGTAAAGGGGGCTGAATACATATACTCAAACTTTTTATTTATTAAAAAGAAATCAATAAAATACAATCCAACACCATCAATTATTTTCCTTTCACTTCACAACCATGCGATACTTTGTGTTGGTCGACCACATAAAATCTAAAAATAAAAAATAAAAAATCCACTTAAAGTTTGTGGTGATAATTTGACGAACTGTGGAAATATTTCAATGCACTGTATACACACACAAACACACTTTTGTGTCCATGTTCATTTCCATTTCTGAATAATGGTCTCCATAAATACCAGTTTTTCCTCAGTTTAATACATATTATTAATATATTTTTCCGCAATAAACATAAAGGACGCTTTTCCCACTTGGTGTCATGCTGGCTGGTTAAACGGTTGCAACTCAGTTGCTGAACTATTAAGTTAAATTATCATCCATGTAAAACGATGCAATCATCCGCATTTACATGCACATTATAGCATATTTACTTTAGTCGAATGTACGATACGAAACGATTGGAATTTAAAGGGAAAATTGGATTAGACTGTTATTCTTTGGCGGGCCAAAATGAGAAAAATCCTAAAGTAGAATAACAGTATTTCACTTTTTCCTCTCAATATGAAAAGGACCTCGTGCGACAAAGTGTCATCGCGTTGTCTCTTTCGACTATGAGTAAACCGAGTGGTTGTTTGAGGCATTCGGAGGAAAAGCTGTGATCAGCTGCGTAAGAGGACAAACATCAAACGTCTTAGACGTAGGATTTGTGAATCAGCATCTGTGGTAAGCCGCAGCTGGAGGGAGGAGGGAAGGGGGAGGAGGGGGTGGTCAGACGTGGACATACAGTCCTGGCCCTGTGTTCATGATTACTTCAAGCACGCAAACAGAGACTCGCTCGCACACACACACACACACACCTGTTGTTCTGAAAACACAAAGATGTTCAGCTTCATTTTTAGCGTGACTGCTTACGGCTTGATCAGGACTCGCGATAAGAAAATCTGTGATGTTTAGGCAAACAAGCGAGTCGCTGCTCTGCCCATGGTCTCTGCAACAGGACGACACCCCGTGCCAATTATCCCAAAAAGAGCAAAGAGGTGGTGTGGGGGGGGGGAGAGTGGTAAAGGGGGGGGGGGGACTCGAACCTAATCTGTCCACTCTTCGGCCACCCATCTCCCCCTGTAATCAACTGCAAATGCACTAATAGGAAGCAGCTGTTGGGCTCCCAGATCAAACGAACGCAACAAAATTACACAAGCTTCCGGCCTGCCTCTCTCTCTCTCTCTCTCCTCCACTCCAACTCCTTCATGCCCGAACAAAACGGCTATGCCATGACCAGGTGGAGGAGGGGAGGAGGGGGAGACGCATACACGAGTGGACCCATTTATACCCACGCTCGGAAGTGGCAACAAAATTCAGTATCGCGATGCGAATCCGAGCCGAACCTCCGTCCTTGACTTTTGGCGCGACGTGGCCACAAACTCCCAACATCGCAAAAACGCTGATCAATTCGAAACAACGCTGTCTGACCAACACACCAGTCCACTTACACCCCCCCCCCCACACACACACCCTCATCTGCGCCGAACAGGTTGGCAAGAATCGCCAACAACCTGGAACTGATTAGTGTGTGTGTGTGTGTGTGTGTGTGTGTGTGTGTGTGTGTGTGTAGTCTGCCGCGAGACCCTTTTAAGGAACGTTCTGGCGCTGAGGAGTGAGTAATTAGCTTCTCTGCATGTTAAGCGAAGTGTGGTGAGAACGGCAACGGTGACTGAAGGAAAGGGTAAACGTTCGCACAAGCAAAAACAAACAAACAAACACACACAAACACACTGTTTATAAATATATAAATATTCATTCATTCATTCATTCAAATTCTACGGACTATCCTCAGACGTCTATGGGCATTAAGGCAGGATACACCCTGGATGGAATGCCAACCTATCGCAGGACACACACACACACACACACACACACACACACATTCATACACTAGGGACAATTTTCCAAGGTGCCAATCAACCTACAGTGCATGTTTTTGGATTTTTTCGCCCCTGACCGAAGAGGACTCCCCCGGACTGGGAGGAAACCGGAGAACCCGGAGAAAAACCCCCTGAGGCACGGGGAGAACATGCACAAACTCCACACACACATGGCTGAGACGGGAAATGTATATATATATATATGTGTGTGTGTGTGTGTGTGTGTGTGTGTGTGTATGTACACACTGTGTGTACATACACACACATACACGCACGCACATATATATACACACATACACACATACATATACAGACAGAGACACACACACACACACACAGACAAACAGGAATGTGACAATCATGATACAGCGTCCCCTGGAGCACAAAGGGTTAAAGGCCTTGCTAAAGGACCCAAGCATGGCAGCTTGGCGATGGTAGAATGGCTCAAACCTCCAACCTTCCCATCAGTAGCCCAGTGCCTTAAACCGCTGAGCTACACCCCCTCCCAGGGTGTAGGATCTCGGAGATGATTGCCAGATTGCATCACACCCCACAGACAAGCATGGAGGGAGCACCTTAATGACTTGGGGTTGTTTCGGAGAAGGAAGGTTGGAGACTTATTCCAGGTCAAAGGAATAAATGGAGGAATAAATCGTTCTCTAGTGTTACTTAGAAAGCAAAGATGAATGTTATCAGACATGGAACAACGTTCCTATGCATCGGACTGAAATCCTTCGGTGCTGCTCTGGGATGATCTGGATCTAAAAAAAAAAAAAAGACCACCTCTGGCCAGTTTTACAAGAGGCCCGGCAATTCAGCCGAATGCCTGCAGGAACAAACTGTCCAGACGCCAAAAGTGTGTTTCTCAGGACCACGTGTTTCCAAACTATCCATAGGCACTATAGGGACACTATTAACTATATATGTCAATCCATTAAAAACATTTATTCACGATTAATCGAACCATCATGACTCGTGATTAATCGCACATTTTCAATGTAAACTAACTGTAACAGGTGTTATTAATATTATATCAATTTCTCTCAAAATCTCCCCCTTTAATAAAATTATTGACTCTAATATTTATTTTACTCTGGAAATTATTCTTTTAATATTAATTTCTTGTTAATTTCAAATGTTATTTGTTTAGTGTTGGTTTGAAGTGTAAAATATGGGACGTGGCTCCTTTAAGAATTCTGTTCCGTTTCGTTGCTTTCCATATAAACTGGTGATACGGTGTTTAGGTTATACGGAAGCGCATTGCATTCCCAAAAGATAAAATGACCTTTATTCCGTAATACAAATTTGGGAATGCGATGCACTCGTATAAGGTTCCATATGGTAATATACGACAATATAGTGAGGAGATCGTACCAGTTGCTATTACACACTAGGCACACACAGACCTGATCTCTGAAATAGCTTCTTTTGAGCAATGAGAATCCAGCTAAAATATATTATACCTTAATGCTGTTGAAGTCTAAAATCTGAATCGTCACAAAGTGTTCATTATTCCAGCACAGAGAGAGCGCTCAGGATCTGTGTCAGGCAAATAATTAATACAAAACACGGACAAATGCCAAAAGAATACACGCCTTATTTCCCTCAGATTATAAAACATTTCTGATTCCACCATTACTGCATAAATGGCTAAAAACAAATACAAAACAACTTTATATATATATATATATATATATATATATATAATATATATATATAGAGATCCTCTCCTCGAGAGCGAGAGAGAGAGAGAGAGAGAGAGCGAGAGCGAGAGATAGATCGCTCGCTCTCGAGAACCTAGATAGATAGAGAGAGATATACATCTATATATAGAGAGAGAGAGATAGATATATCAATAGATAGATAGATACATACCCTATCATATATATATATATATAGAGAGAGAGAGAGAGAGAGAGAGAGAGATAGATAGATAGATCGAGAGAGATATACATATATATAGAGAGAGATTAGATAGATATATCAATAGATAGATAGATACATACATATATATATATATATGTATATATATATATATATATATATAGAGAGAGAGAGAGAGAGAGAGAGAGAGAGAGAGCGAGCGATGTATGTGTGTGTATAATATATATATATATATATATATATATATATATATATATATATATATATATACTAGAGAGAGAGAGAGAGAGAGAGAGATAGAGATAGATAGATAGAGATCTCTCTCTCTCTCTCGGATAGAGATCTCTCTCTCTCTCTCTCTCCCTCTAGACAGAGAGATAGATCCCCTGTGGTAAATAAAACACAATTCTGAGGTGAGTTTGTGTTTGATAATGTATTTGTGTACACATGTGTACATACCTGACTGTTTTGCCGTGATCTGTCAGAGACTTGACGAGGTCGGCGATGGGATACTGAGCTTTAGCTGCGCACAAACCGTAACCTGCAAAAGAGCAAAACACAATTCCTCATGAAGTCTGTGTGCTTTATACGTTACTGAAAATCCCTCCTTATTTTATTCAGCGCAATAAAACAGTCTACAGCAGAGAGTTTATCATGCAGCAGAAGAGTTGCGACACAACGAACATGGAGGCTCAATAGAGCTGGGAGATTAGAATCGTCGTTATGGATTCATTGTTTATGTTGAAAATACGATTTTACGATTTCACCTCGGTTTGACACGGTGAGCTTCCGTAGTTCTCCTCCTCCGACCCCCCCCCCCACCTGCGAAATACCAAATACAACATGGAGGCGCTCTGACCAATCCGAAGAGCTCGTTTCCAAGAGGGGGCGGGGTTTCATCAGTCGTATGGAAATGGTTCGGGTTTGTAACTTCAGACGTTCAACAAACCAAATCCCCGCTGTAACATTTATCTAATGTTTGTAAAGGAAGCAGCACGACTCGTTTATTTCTGCACCTCGAACACAAACACAGTGTTGAATGGGGAGGTGTGTGTGTGTGTGTGTGTGGGGCGCTGGGGGCCGGGATAAACATGACATCAGCAAACCGCCCAAAAACACAGACTAATAACAGGTAAAAGTAAATAGTGACATGTAATTCTGTATATATGTGTATATATGTGTGTATATATATATATATATATATATATATATATATATATATATATATAGATAGATAGAGAGAGAGAGAGAGAGAGAGAGAGAGAGAGAGAGAGAGATAGATAGATAGACTAAATATATACCTTTAAAGACTAATATATCATTTCATTCATTCATTCATCTTCTACCGCTTTATCCGATCTTCCCTCGGGTCACGGGGAGTCTTTGCCTATCTCAGGCGTCTATGGGCATTAAGGCAGGATACACCCTGGATGGAATGCCAACCCATCGCAGGACACACACACACACACACAACACACACATTCATACACTAGGGACAATTTTCCAAGGTGCCAATCAAACCTACCGTGCATGTTTTTGGACCGGGAGGAAACCGGAGAACCCGGAGAAAAAAACCCCCTGAGGCACGGGGAGAACATGCACAAACTCCACACACACACACTGGGCGAGACGGGAATCGAACCCGGACCCTGGCGGTGTGAGGCGAAAGTGCTAACCACTAAACCACCGTGCCCCTGTATATATGTATATGGCTATGTGTGTGTGTGTATATATATATATATATATATATATATATATATATATATATATATATATATATATAATCCCATATATCCCCGGCTATATAGAGATTATGTAACAGTTGGGTCACCTGGATGAAAATGCCTCACTTGGCAGTACAGATTTGCTCTCATATGGGAGGGAAAAAAAAATATGGGGGATTTTAAGCACTCATTTTCTTAACTTAATTTCATGCTTACTAACCGAACTTAATGTATTTTAAATATAAAAGAATACAAAAGACTCTCTGTCTTCACATGTCCAAGCTTGTTTTCTGGGGTCAGAGCACAGAGTCAGCCGTGATATGGCGCCCCTCTAGAGCACAGAGGGTTAAGAGCCTTGGTCAAGGACCCAAGGGTGGCAGCTTGGCGAAACCGGGGCTCGAACCCTTGACATTCTGATGAGTGTTGCAATCATGATAGCATTAATTCCATTTCTAATGCCCTTTTTGATTGCTTGCTTCACTTTGGTACGTCAGTTCACAGCTACGGGGGAACCTTGTAGCCGTCCTCAGAGCGCTCCAACCCTCAAAACGCACTCCTTTAAGACTTGGGGATTATGGTGCGGGAATGAAAACCTTTCCATGAACTAAATACCACCCTTTATTCAAAAAAAAAAAAAAAAAAAAAAAAAAGCACCTGAAGTTTCCAAAGGTATTTCTGGACGCTCATGTGCTTGGAAAAACTCCTCATAAAAGGTAAATAAAAATAATTATTAAAAAGCCACAATGTTCAGGACAAAGAAATATGTAAAATAAAATTAAATAAATTAAATAAAAAAAAAAACCATAATAACTTCAATGCCTGACACTGCCCGGGTCGCAAGTGACTGATTTAAAGATTTAAATAGATAAATAAATAAATAAAAAAGTTCTAGCACTTTCTGCGTGTCTCAAAATGTTCCGTACGCGCCGAACCTTGCTTATAAAAAAAAAAAAAAAAATCCGTTCCCATCCTGTAGCTTTTACAACTCCAAGCAATCATACCTTCCCCATTCTCACAGCAGGATGCGTACCCGCTCAGCTCCAACAGGACATTTTTCTTCATATTGCTACCAAAAGCAACATACCAAATGCCCCCCCCCCCACTCCATATTTAGACCATTGGTGACCACCGAAGACTGGCATTGAAAGGAAAGTGTTGAGATTGTTTTAGTCGCTGCCTAATGCTGTCTATTTCATTTCACCTCACAGGTTTTTTCAGGAAAACGCGAAACGAGGTTCAAAAGTCACAGGTAGAAAGCAATATGGAAATGGTTAGCGGTTTGACAACGCACACCGTGACCTGCTGTCCACGAAAAGTAAAGGCAATGAATCATTTTAAGCCTCAGTGATGTCGGAGAGGTTTTGACAGCGCAGTCACAACAGCGGCCAAACCATGAGATTTTAAAACAGTGTGTTGCATGTCAACAATCCCCCCGTGATCCTAATGATTTTATAACTTTTTCATAACGCCCGCTCCCCCCATCCCCCACCCCCCCAAAAAAAAGACATCTCTACTAAGGAAAACAATCGAGGCCGGAAAAATTCGGCGTTAAACCTTAAAAAAAAAAAAAAAAAAAAGGTCTAAATGTTTTTGCAGGTGTCAATCAGACAAAGTGACTGAGACTGCTCCAATTATAATAAATGTGAAAATCCAAACACGGCTGTGGCACTTTCACAAAACTAGACCTGAGAGGGAGGGAGGGAGGGATGGAGGGATGGAGGGGCAAGAAAAAGTGAACACGTGATGGAGAGAGAAAGAAAGAAATATTGACAGATGAGAAAGAGATGAAGACAGAGGCAGAGAGAAAGAGAGGGAGAGAGAGACAGATGCGAGAAAGAGAGAAAGAGGAAGACAGAGGGAGAGAGAAAGAGAGGAAGACAGAGGGAGAGAGAAAGAGGAAGACAGGGAGAGAGAGAAGAGAGAGGAGAGAGAGAGAGGACAGAGGGAGAGAGAGAGAGAGAGAGAGAGAGGCAAAGAGAAGAGAGGAAGACAGAGGGAGAGAAAGACAGATGGAGAGAGAAAGAGGAAGACGAGAGAGGGAAAGGGAGAGAGAACAAGACAGAAAGAGAGGAGGGAGGGAAATGAGAGAGAGATACAAAGGGAGAGAAGAGACAGGGGAGAGCGAACAAAGAGAGAAAGAGAGGGGGGGAGAGAGAGACTGGGAGAGAGAACAAGAGAGAAAGAGAGGGAGGGAGAGAGAGAGACAGCGGGAGAGAGAACAAGCGAGAAAGAGAGGGGGGGGGAGAGAGACAGAGGGAGAGAGAACAAGAGAGAAAGAGAGGGAGGAGAGAGAGACAGGGCTAGAGACCACCCGGCTGATACCTCTTGTTGATTTGAGACCTATGGAGATACAGAGTGCCGATAAAGGGAGAGAGGGACCAGGAGATAGCGCACCATCTTTAGAGAGAAGAGACTCCACTAGCTTTCCCATCTCCGGTTGAGTATTGGATCTTTCTCCTCTTCCTCTTTGCGAAAGATTTCTGTTTTCCCTTTCCTTCTCCCATTTGAGAAAGATGATCGGGGGGTAGACGTAGAGTTCAGGAGACTGATCGAGAGAGGGAGAGAGGGAGGGCTGGAGAGAGCTCGTGGCTAGTTGATAGATCTGTCTTTTTCCGAATTGATTTCAAGGGAGACTCCTATATTTATTCCAAATAAGTTACTATTTAGTCCAAGCTTCTAATGAGAGAGAGATCCTTCAATCTCTAGTAGAGAGAAGAGAGAGAGGGAGGGAGAGAAGGGCGAGAGAGAGAGATGCGCGACACCAGAGGGGGGGGGAGGGAGAGAGAGGGAAAGGGAGAGAGAACAAGAGAGAAAGAGAGGGGGGAAGAGAGAGGAGAGATGAGAGAGAGAGGGGAGGTGGTGGGGGGGAGGAAAGGGAGCGAGAACCAGAGAGAAAGAGAGGGGGGAAGAGAGTGGGGTTGGGGGGGGTGGGGTGTGGGGGGGGGTTGGGGTTTGAGAGATAGATGGGGGGGGGGGGGGGGTTGTGTGTGTTGTGCAGAGAGATAGGCGATGTGAACTCTTTCCGCGATTCCCTTTTTTTTACGCTCTTTTCTTTCTCTCTCCTTATCTCTCTCTCTCCCCCTCTCTCCCCTCTTCTTTCTTTTTTACTCTCTCTCTTATTTTCTCTTTTCCCAAATAGTGCATCTTAACGAAGGAGGTGGAAGTACATTCCCTCTTCTTCCCCATTAAAGACCCTAATACCGGTAACAAGAAACTTCAGACTATCCTGATTAATCGGGAGGGAAAGGAGACAGCGAGCAAACCAAACGAGATTGTGGGAACAAGGAAGCGTGATATATACGGATGGGGATTGAGTGATGCCGGGATCGACCAGATTGAGCTAAAGGTATATTTGCAAAGAGATAAAAAATTGAGATCCCCCAGAGAGAAAGACCAACACGAGAAACAGAGCGTTTAGTAGACAGGGGGTGCATCGATCGGACCTTCGATTGATACTACCGGACCTAACTGTCAGAAAATAAAACCCAACAGTAAAAGGTCTGCTGAAAAAAAGCATTTTGAAAACCACAAACAGCACACATAGAGGCAAGGGGGAGATAAAACAGAGAAAGAGAGAGAGAGAGGGAGAGGGTAAAAAAATAAGAGTGAATATTATACGGAACAGGTGGAAGGAAATTAAATAGTAGTAAACAATTAAAACATAAATAAGGGAGAAAATTAAGACTTAAGATTAAGCGCAGGGAAAAAAAAGAGACGGAGAAACAAACCAACCATAAAGAAAAGAAAGAACGGACGGATGGGAGTGAGTGATGCAGGGATGACTGATGGAGTACAGGTCCATAGTTTGTTCAAAGTAAATAAATAAATTGAATTAACACACACACACACACACACACACACACACACACACACAGCTCTGTTTATGTAAGACACCAGCGTGCATCCTCCCGGCCTTCGGCTTGATACCCCGTGACCTGCTGTCAGACCATAAAACCCAACAGTAAAACGGTCTGCTGAGAAGAAGAACGCAGGAAGAACCACAAACAGCTTTGGAGGCCTTTTTTTGGGGTGAAACTACAAACAGTCCGACTGCACACTGGTTTACAGTGGAAGTGTGATACGGCCGTACGGCGCGCTGGTGACTCCGTCATGCAGGTAGAAGTCTGATAAATGACGACACGGTTAAAATAGTGATGCGCGAAAAACGTGTGTAAATGAACAACATGCAACGAAGACCTCACTTAAAGATATGCAAGTGATGTAATGGCTGTGGGTCAGGGTCAATGAAGTCTCGCGAATGCCGCGTTCCGCGATTCTCTTGTTCTCTTTCTCACACTCGGACGTCACCTGGGACGATGATGATGTTCTGTGCTTCCTTGATCATCTCCACAGTCTGCTCGACGTTGACCTCTGTGTGGGTGCCTGTGATCTCCATGGGTTTGCCAGTGCCGGTAGAGGAGGTACCGTAGCCGCCGAGGATGACATTAGCCAGGGAGCGGTTCATGGCCTATGCAGGAAAACAATATATATACACACACACACACATTATACATATACACATACACACAAGTAAATAGATAAATAAAAACATTAATAAAATAAACAACAGTTTGGGACAATATATGGACATCAATAAAAGGAATGACGGTAAAAGTGTGTCTGTGATTATTCATTTTAGCTAGAGAGAAAGAGAGCAAGAGAGAAAAACAGGAAGACAGAGGAGAGAGAAAGAGGAAGAGAGAAAGAGACAGAGAGATAGAAAGAGGGAGAAAGAGAGGGGGAGACAGACGGAGAGAGAGAGAGACAGAGGGAGAGAGAGAGAGAGAACAAGAGAGAGGGAAAAGGGAGAGAGAACAAGAGAGAAAGAGAAGGAGGGAGTGAGAGAGACAGAGGGAGAGAACAAGAGAGAAAGAGAGGGAGGGAGAGAGAGAGACAGAGGGAGAGAGAAAGAGACGGGGAGACAACGAGAGAGAGGGAAATATATATGTATATACATACATATATATATATATACACACACACACACACACACACACACACACACACACACATATATATATATACACACACACACACACACACACACACATATATATACACACACACACACACACACAACACACACACATATTATATATATATATATATATATATATATATATATATATACATATATATAGATATATAGATATATATATATATATATATAGATAGATATATAGATAGATAGATAGATAGATAGACAGACAGACAGACAGACAGACAGACAGACAGACAGATATTAAATATCTGTATGTTTAAATGATCTTAATTCTGTTCTGCCGTCATACACAAGTTCACACGGCCTGTTACGACCTCGCGTGCCTCCTGGGCTCTTACCACACACATGATGTAGGACAGGATGGCTCCGGACGAGCCGATCAGCGCTCCGACGATGGTGAGCAGGTTGTTGTTGAGCAGGAAGCCCTCGGCGCACAGAGCCCAGCCGGAGTAACTGTTCAGCACGGTGATGACCACGGGCATGTCTGCTCCACCAATTGCTGCCGTCAGAGTGACCCCCTATGCAAAACACACCGATTACAATTCTACAGCTAGATATAAGCTACAAACAACTCCGCCGCTAAGTATGGCTGAACAACATTGTAGAAATATACAATACTGCTGTTTGCTATAACGATATTGTTTGCGCCATTTTTATTTCGAACGCTATTTTATTAGCTATTTTTTTAAAGAAACTATTATATGTGTAATTATCATACTGCTAATTCAAACAAAGCCGTTGTTGAATGGGGACGTGTGTGTGTGTGTGTGTGTGTGTGTGTGTGGAGCTGGGGGATAAATATGACAGCCCCCAAACACAGGCCGAAAATGGGTACAAATAGGGGATACGTTCCAAGTTCATGTGTAGATTGACCACACATCATGTGACCACAGTTTTTTACAGCACGACTTATAAGGTACAAATGCTTGCGACACAAAATATCTCCTGAAGCCAAAATATTGCTGTATTTCAAAAGTAACACTTTTTTTTTTGTCGCTGTCTCTACTCGCGCCATGTTTATATCCTCTATCTGCACTGATCAGCTAGGTTCACCTTAGGGGCCCGGTCGAGCCAATAGTATAATAGCTCCTACTTTGGAGGCGGGGATAAAGATAGTAAGGTCCCATTTGACTGGTCAAATTTGGACAATTTACATTTAAATTTATCGCCACTCCGTGATATGAATATCGCATATACAATTATTGCGATAACGATATTTTTCCGATATATCGTGCAGCCCCACTGATAAGTGATGCTGAATGTATAGGGTCGAGCTTTAGAGTATTAAACTATTATTATTCAGGGTAACATTATAACATATAACATATTCATCGTTTCGGGGAGAAGAAAGCGCAGCTTCTCACGTTACAGAGAATCCACACGTGGTCGTCTTCGTTCTGAAGACGTTCAATACAGAGCATTAATAAGATTTGTAGTGTCATGACTCTCTGCGCTGTTACAGTTAATTAACACCTTCTGAACGGGTTTAAGGGGCACGGTGGTTTAGTGGTTAGCACGTTCGCCTCACACCGCCAGGGTCCGGGTTCGAGTACCGTCTCGGCCGTGTGTGTGTGGAGTTTGTGCATGTTCTCCCCGTGCCTCAGGGGGTTTTTCTCCGGGTTCTCCGGTTTCCTCCCGGTCCAAAAACATGCACGGTAGGTTGATTGGCACCTTGGAAAATTGTCCCTAGTGTATGAATGTGTGTGTGTGTCCTGTGATGGGTTGGCTTTCCATCCAGGGTGTATCCTGCCTTAATGCCCATAGACGCCTGAGATAGGCACAGACTCCCCGTGACCCGAGGGAAGATCGGATAAAGAGGTAGAAGATGAATGAATGAATGAATGAATGAATGAATGGGTTTATAGTAGTCCGTTACCGATGCATACTTTTGCATCTTTTGGATAGACATAAAAATCAAGCTACAAACAGGAAACAAATGGTTGATATGGGTGACAATAATGGCAACAGAATTTTTGCGCTTGAAAATCAAACGACACACCAAGTATTCATCATGGATATATTACTCTGCCATGTACCGGGGGGGGGGCAAGATGTCTTCATATCCAGCACAGATTAGCTTATAAAACGATCCTGATCGAAACCACTTCACGGATGTTTGTATTTAACATTGATGACCATCGAAGGAAAAAAAAAATGGTACGAGTAATTTATATACTAGCATTTTGTGTGTGTGTGTGTGGGGGGGTGCTTTAAAATTTTGCCCAAGGTAATCGGTCAAACATGTACCAGACTCTTGAAATTCCCAGAGTGCACCCATGAAATTTCATTAACAACGCTTTACCCTGAAATGGTCATGGTTTCTTGGCAGGATTCGGATAACGCTACATGCAATATGCAACAAACAAAAAAAATCTAGACCGAGGCAAAAAGTAAATACAAAATGATATGATGGCAGCTTGTGTATAGGTGTATGCAAGGCAACATCTGTTATAACAATTCATACTGGCTTGACCAACTGAGGCTTATACGTTTGTCTATTTAAAAGAATTAGTTTGTTGTAGCTGGTTAAATTTGTTTGTAATTCAGTGTTTCTATGGTCACGAAAGAAGCTCAGGTTGAATAAATAACAACAATTGCAGCTGGGCGATACGGCATTTAAAGTGCATCTCCAGCTATTTATTTATTTATTAGGCAAAATTGGATTTTGGGTACAGAGGGAAAATGTGTCTGCTATTTGTACCCGTTTGTGGTCTGTGTTTTGTCGCTGTCATGTTTACCCCGCAGCGCCACACACACACACACACACCTCCCCATTCATCAACGTGGTTGTGTTTGAGGTGCTGGAATAAATGAGTCGCCACAAACGTTAGATAAGTGTTACAGCGGGGATTTGCTAGCATGAGAGTAGCTAAGCACATTTAAATTTACAATTAAAATCGAAGTAAATACAATTAAAATAGAAGTAATAAGGCAAAATTTGGAAATATGTTCAATATAAAAAAATATAATAGTATAATATTAATAATAAATTATAATAATATAATATTATGCTCCCATACGGACTGCTAAATAAATATATTTATTTTATTTATTTTTTACAAATGAGCAAAATAGAGGCTACAAACAGCACGTGTTAAGAGAGACATTGCAGGGGGACGATAAATAAATCGCAAACATACCGAAATATATATTGAATATCGTAAAATTCAATATATCGCCCCTAACCTTGAGCTTGGTACGTCCTTGTATTAAAGATACAATTTCAGTTAAATGGTTTTGGGTTGTTCTTATCTGCCTTTCTGTACTATGACATGTATATACACTGAACAACGCATTCACAGATATTCGGGCCCAAGAAACGAAACGCACCTGCTTGACGTGTTTTACGTTTTCTAAGTGATTTAAGCCATCTGAGCCTCTTTAACTCAATAAACTATCTTCGGCTGTTATCAGCCCTAAAAGCACAGGCGCTCTCACCATGATGGCCGAAAGGGCGGAAACGGAGCCGAGGCAGGTGAGGCCCATGGTGTAGCTGGGGTCCATCATGTAGGGCACGATGCCTCCCACGCTGGCAGCCATAAGGCTGGCGTTCAGAGCGTGACGGCCTGGGAGCATGAGTGGGGCGGAGTTCAGGAGACCTGCGAGGCAAGGAAGCGAGATGACGCTTTAGAGATAAAGGTTTAACATAAGAGCTTTAAACTAAACCAGCTTGGTGGATATTCCCACTACATGCATGGGGGAAAAAAAAAAAAAAAGGTCGGGTCGAAGAACAAATGAGAAACAACTAAATGATGCCACGGGGGTTGTTTTTTTTTGTTTTGTTTTTTTCTTCTCTCCCCAGAGTACGCACAACATTTCTGTTCATTCCCTGTACGAGAACAACCATAAGAGGCGATCTAAGGTGCTTAACTGATCGAGCGGGGGATTAGAACAATCTAGCTACGGTGGATCGTACGCTCTATAATCGCCCTTATCATGTTTACTTACTTCTGGACTTGTCGGGTTTTGCGATGCAGATGGACCGGAGTTTTATTTAGCGCGCTCTTTGAATAGCCGCCGAAAATAAAAGCCCCCGACCCGAACTGAAAAACGCACACGGGCATAAAAAATGGGAGTTGTAATCTTCTGCATCAGCACAGACCTCCAGGTTCCAGCACGCCAGTGGACGAGTGGGAAAGCTCCTGGAGATAATGTGTTCCAGCTTTTGGGGAAGGTGGGGGCACAAGTGGAAAATGACGGGGGGGTAAATTAGTGCCAAATTCGGAGAGGTTCCGCCTGGCCAAGCTTTAAACACAGGGCATGTGTGGCACTGCTGGGGCAGCCGGTCAACAAACAGCACTCCGGTGTCTATATGCGCCTTAGACTAGAACCTACTGGGGGCACTTTTTTTTTAGGGTTTAAGGTTTTAGGATTAAGACTATATAAGCCTGTTTAACAATCATTAATAAGCGATGTGTATTTTTTTTTTATTAGGGCTTGTCAATCGATTAATATTGCCACGAGTTACCTCTGTGTGATTACCATCTATATTTGCTATGTTCTACACACCATTGCTATTTGCTACACACTGCCGCTATTTGCCATGTGCTACACGCTATTGCTATTTGCCATGTGCTAGACACTACTGCTATTTGCTACACACCATCGCAATTTGCTATGTGCCACACACCATTGCTATGTGCTACACACTACTGTTTTTTGCTATTTGCTACACACCATCGCTATTTGCTATGTACTACACACTACTGCTATTTGCCATGTGCTACACACCTATGTTGCTATGTACTACACATTATTTGCTATGTACTACACACCATTGCTATGTGCTACACACTACTGCTATTTGCTATGTGCTACACACTACTGTTATTTGCTATGTACTACACACCATCGCTATTTGCTACACACTACTGCTATTTGCTATGTGCTACACACTACTGTTATTTGCTATGTACTACACACCATCGCTATGTGCTACACACTACTGCTATTTGCTATGTACTACACACCATCGCTATTTGCTATGTACTACACACTACTGCTATTTGCTATGTACTACACACCATTGCTATTTGCTACACACTACTGCTATTTGCTACACACTATTGTTATTTGCTATGTACTACACACTATTGTTATTTGCTATGTACTACACTACTGTTATTTGCTATGTACTACACACCATCGCTATTTGCTACACACTACTGCTATTTGCTATGTAATACACACTATTGTTATTTGCTATGTACTACACAATATTGTTATTTGCTATGTACTACACAATATTGTTATTTGCTATGTACTACACACCATTGCTATTTGCTACACACTACTGCTATTTGCTATGTGCTACACACCATCGCTATTTGCTACACACTACTGCTATTTGCTATGTACTACACACTATTGTTATTTGCTATGTACTACACACTATTGTTATTTGCTATGTACTACACAATATTGTTATTTGCTATGTACTACACAATATTGTTATTTGCTATGTACTACACAATATTGTTATTTGCTATGTACTACACACCATATTGTTACACTACTACTTTGCTATACACAATATTGTATTTGCTACACAATATTGTTATTTGCTATACACAATATTGTGCTACACACCGTCGTACCATGTGATCGTATTTAAGTTGTATTGTCTGTATAGTCTTGTATAGTCTATGCAGTTCTCAATTAATAGGACATTATTCGCACGCTTCCAATGTACCATAAACGGAATATTTCTAATACTCTTAACTGTAACATTATTTAAATACATTTCTCTCAAAATCTCTCACTAAAATTATCGCTTATTGAATATTGATTCTTACGCTTGGATTTTTTTCTTTTAATATTCATTTCTTGCTATTTAGTTCATTTCTTGTTCATTTCAACTTTCGGGGGTTGTTTTAATTGTAAAATATGGGACGTGGCTCCTTTAAGAATTCTGTCCCTCTAGTGTTATGTAATTCACAAATAGGCAATGGCTAGTTTTGTAAAGTTTGCAATCTTCTACAATTATTCCTACAAAGCTGATTGGGATCAAAGGGGCACGGTGGCTTAGTGGTTAGCACGTTTCGCCTCACACCGCCAGGATCCGGGTTCGATTCCCGTCTCGGCCATGTGTGTGTGGAGTTTGCATGTTTCTCCCCGTGTCTCAGGGGGTTTTTTCTCCGGGTTCTCCGGTTTCCCTCCCGGTCCAAAAACATGCACGGTAGGTTGATTGGCACCTTGGAAAATTGTCCCTTAGTGTATGAATGTGTGTGTGTGAATGTGAGTGTGTGTGTGCCCGTGTGATGGGTTGGCATTCCATCCAGGGTGTATCCTGCCTTAATGCCCATAGACGCCTGAGATAGGCACAGGCTCCCCGTGACCCGAGTGAAGATCGGATAAAGCGCTAGAAGATGAATGAATGAATGAATGAATGATTGGGATCCAACTCGAGGGTAGTTTTTCCTGTTCTTTTGAAACGTGTACATTTCAACTGCATTTCCCTCACCAACCACCGAGGGCAGCAACGTCTGCTGCACAGTCCAGAAGATTCTTGAGAGGTAAATTTGGAACAGGAAATTCACCTTGCAGTTTGCCGTACGCGACCAGGGACCCGCTGAAGGTGACGCCCCCGATGTAGGTGCCCAGATACGCAATAATCTTGGTGAGATTGGCAGATGGGTCGGTGGCAAAGTGTGGGTACTCCACCATGTACTCTGCCACGCAGGTGAGCACGGCAGCCAACCCGACCAGACTGTGGAAGGCGGCTACCAGCTGAGGCAGATCTGAAATCTGGATCTTCTTGGCGATGGTTAAACCTGTGAAGACAAACGGGATGAAATTATGGGATGTTATTTATCTCTGCTAGGAAAAAAAAAAAAAAAAAGGCAGTACCGGTTTGAAGGATGTGTGTGTGTGTGTGTGTGTGTGTGTGTGTGTGGGTGTTTAAGGCTGGCAAAGACCTGCAAGTTTAAAGTAACATCTGGAACCGGGCGCAGGACGGCTTCGACTCCACTCCAGCAGGTTTCCAGGAATAATTAGCAATTTAGATTAGATGCGACTGGCTACAAAGACGCCGCCGCCGTACCGCGTGTGACTCATGACCCGATGACCATTACCTGAGCTCGCAGGCAGCTCACTGACTCACTAGTTAACACACTAACGCACTTTCTTTGGCTGTTCGGGGACTTCAAAGGACCGGGTGCTCCAAGCATGTCTGTTTTTACAGCCCGGCTCCGAAATATCCGACTCACCCGCGGTGCCACCCACAGCCATCGCAGCACTCATCTGGCCGAGGAGCTCGGGGGAGGGCTTCAGGACGCCCAGAGTTGCAGCGATGCCACCTGCTACTCCGATCATACCCAGAGTGTTACCCAGGCGTGCCGTGGACTGAGTGGACAAGCCACCCAACGCGCCGACGCAGCACAGGCCAGACCCAAGGTACATCATCTGCGGGAAAAAAAGAGGGGATTTATACATTATATATATATATATATATATATATATATATATATATATATATATATATATAGATATATATATATATATATATATATATATAATAAAAATGGATGATTTTATATTTACATACAAGTCCAATAATTACTCATATTAATAGTTGCATATGCACTAATCAACATCCACCATGTTAGCTCATCTGACCTGCTCTATGTTATAGCCGCTGTGCAAAGCTGCTCCGTAGCCTCCGACAAAGACGCCAGTCGGGAGCAGGTACAGGTAGTTATACTCCGGGGGATCGGTGGGCCGCTTAAACATATCCAACATCTTCTGAGTGACCAGGAAACCACCTGTGGGGAGGCGCACACACACACACACACACACACGGTCAGACACCGGAATTTGGCTGATAGCAAATATTAGTAGTCAGCCAAATTTGTCTATGTGCTACATGCTTCCGCTATTTTCTACACACTACCACTATTTGCTATGAGCTACACATTAACGCTATTTGCTATGTACAACACTGCTATTTGCTATGTACACACACCATCGCTATTTGCTACACACTACTGCTATTTGCTATGTGCTACACACTATTGCTATTTGCTATGCGCTACCCAATAACACTATTTGTTGTGCTACACACCATCGCTATTTGCTATGTGCTACACACCATTGCTATGTGATACACACTACAGCTATTTGCCATGTTCTACACACTACTGCTATTTGCTACACACTATTGTTATTTGCTATGTACTACACAATATTGTTATTTGCTATGTACTACACAATATGCTATGCTACACAATTGCTATTTGCTACACACTACTGCTATTTGCTATGTGCTACACACTATTGCTATTTGCTATGCGCTACCCAATAACACTATTTGTTGTGCTACACACCATCGCTATTTGCATGTGCACACACCATTGCTATGTGATACACACTACAGCTATTTGCTATGTACAACACACCATCGCTATTTGCTACACACTACTGCTATTTGCTATGTGCTACACACTATTGCTATTTGCTATGCGCTACCCAATAACACTATTTGTTGTGCTACACACCATCGCTATTTGCTATGTGCTACACACCATTGCTATGTGATACACACTACAGCTATTTGCCATGTTCTACACACTACTGCTATTTGCTACACACTACTGCTATTTGCTATGTGCTACACACCATGCTATTTACACACTACTGCTATGTTGCTACACACATCGTATGCCATGCTACACACTTTGCTATTTGCATGTGCTACACACCGTCGCTATTTGCCAAGTACGACACAATATTGTTATTTGCCATGTGCTACACACCATCGTACCATGTGATCGTATTCAAGTTGTATTGTCTGTATAGTCTAGTATAGTCTATACCGCCTGTCCTGTCTGTAAGCTACATGCACAGCGTAATTCTTGTCCGTACTTCTGAGAGTCACCAAAACAGCTAGAAACAAATACCTTGTGTGTCAATACACTTGGCCAATAAACCTGATTGTGATTCAGCCCCATGCTTCACACTCAATCTGCTGACTATGAAGCCACGAGTCACACTTTTATAAAGAAATCCTTAAGGATGTGTAATAGATGTGGTAGGTTTAGTCAGCTCAGACTTAAATGACCGTATATATTACAAAAAAATAAATAAATAAAATATAACTCAACTAATTGACTTAAAAAGGCCTTTTTGAATTAAAAAGAAAGCCTCGTGACCAAATCCACACGTCGGAAGTGTGTAAAAAAAAAACAAAAGAGCGAATGGTTATCAAACAGGAGTTAACGTAACGGGCAGTGCAATAAATTCTAAAGCCTTTTCTTTTTAACGGAACGTGAATTGGAAAGAGCATTGTTATTTTTTCCCTTCGCAAGCACTTGTAAGAATAAAAAAAATAAAAAATTCGGAGGGGGCGCGTATGTGTGTGTGTGTGTGTGTGTGTGTGTGCATTTCTTGCTCTGATGGTTTATGGCTTGTGGGTTTGACTGTGGAATGAAACGCTGTGTAAAGTATGTAAAAGGGAGGGAGGGAGGGGGGGATCCACCTTTAAACTGAAATTAAACACCTGCGTTCAGACAAAAAATAAAATATAGAATGGAGGGGGAAAAAAAAAAAAAAAAAAAATCAGACGCTTTATGCGAGTTGGAACTTAAACAGGACAGAGTAATAATCCGGTAAGACAGTAAAAAGTTCCGTTAAATCCAGCGCCGTGTCTGTGTACTTACCAGACGGCTGCGGTAGCACCAGGGTGGGAAGTCATACTGGATTTAAGTATTTGGCAAATTTCTGGCTACCCCACCGATTTAAAAAAAAAAAAAAAAAAAAAAAAAAGGAGTGATTTATGACAACGCTGGGACTCTTTGAAGCACAAACACAGCCTCTCACATTTCCTGGATCAGGTGTGAGCTAAGCCCGAATTCTCAGACCCCCCACCCTTGCATCTGCAGGCAGTGGAAGTGGCAGCTCGACTAATTAACACCAGGACCAGGTCAGTGTGGGGTCAGAGCTCAGGGCGAGCCCAGCACACAGTAGTAACAAATCGGATTTGATGGTTCCTGAAGCACACAGATAAACTTACTAAACTTTACTTTATTCCACAGTGCTTCTGGATTCGGACTGGACAAAAACCGAGTCGATTCTTTTATTGATTCTTCCGCTACGCCCTCCTTTACCGAAGTAGCGTTCCCAAAGCAGGATGTTTAAGACGCAGTAAATGCACTGGTCTCCCGCTTTGTGCGCTTCGTCCTATTTTTTCGTCATAACAATCCCTGCGCATACTCCGGCAACAAGAGAGCCACTGCCTCCTAGTGTAGTTTTTCTGTGCCTATCCTACTGTGGGATGTGCAATTGTACTTTATTCTAATACAGGCAAAAATAAATAAATAAATAAATGTGTGTGTGTGTGTGTGTGTGTGTATGTGTGTGTATATGTGTGTATATATATATATATATATATATATATATATATATATATATATATAGTATAGATATATATATATATATATATATATATACCTATATATACACATACATACACACACACACACACATATATATATATATATATATATCTATATCACATATACCATACATACACACATATATATATATATACACATATACACATACACATACATACACCACACACACATATACAATATATATATATATATATATATATATATATATATATATATATATATATATATATATATATATATATATATATATATATATATATATATCTCCACTCCCCTGGCATTAATTGAGAACTACTGCGTTAAAGTAACATAGGGCATATTTGGGCTGCTTTGGGACGATGACACATTGTAAAAAGCGCTTTATAAATAAAATTGAATTGAAATATTAAAGCCGGAAACATTCCTGTTGAAATCAGTGTTTTTTCCTTCAAAATATCAATATAATATAATTTGCTCTTTTTTTTTAAACATTGACGTGCTCTTTTTACGATGTCTAATAATGGTTTTACATACTGAGGTAAAGTAATATAGTTATCGTTCCTGCGACTGTGCTGTCTGTATCCAGTCACTTTTTTTTTCCTTACGGGCAGCACATCTGGAAAAGTTTCACCTTGTATAAACGATTGGGTATAAAGTCACCGCAGGAAAGGTTCGCTCTTTTCTAACATCTTCCTCTATATTCTAAATACAAATCAACAATATCCATGCAAAAGGGTCTTTGCCAGAATCCTGATGCATCGGGGGGACATTTCTGAGATGCTAATATACAATAAGATGTTTGATAAAAAAATAAAACGCCTATATGCAACACTAATATATTTTTTCCTGAGATTACACAAATATATCCTGGTTAATTACACTGTAAAAGAGCATAATTAAACCCCTGGCATGAAATCTACGTGGTTGACCAGGTGTAGATACATTTTATAGCTTTATAAATTAAACATGAAAGGAAAAGCAAACCCCGTTGGTAAACAACAGCTTATCCTAAACGCGTGATATGGAGCGTGCGGCGACTTCTTCCCCTCACCGGCAATGTTGACGGAGGAGATGAAGGCGGCGAGCACGGCCAGAGTTTCTGCGGTGTTGGTCGGGGCATATCCTCCACCCATCAGCGAGAGCCCACCGACAGCAGTCAGACCTACACACACACACACACACACACACACACACACACACACACACACACACACACACACACACACACACACACACCACACACACACACACACACACACACACACACACACACACAAAGGATCAAAGAGGTTGCAGAGGAAGGAAACAGACAGCAGAGAGGGGAAAATTACGACCCCTTGAGGGGTCAAATAAAACGCACATCCGATTTGCTATAGTGCGTAAGTGAATCTGCATATTTCCATTTTTCTCTCCCCCACCCCCCCCCCTCCCCCTCCACATGGTACGGACTGTGACTTAAAAATGAACCATGTTCAAAACAAGTTAACGACCTTAAACAACTCAAGTGATCGAGTTGACATGCCTCCTGGGGCTAGACTTCTTGATAAGCATCACCTCTCTAATCGTTTTCAAATGCTTCTGTGGTTGGAGGGACTTGCTGACTGACCCAAAAAAAAAACCCTAAAGTGGCCTTTAGGTGGTCAGGGGGTCTCTTGAGTCAATGAAGTGTGCAACGGTTGTTGAGCATTTCCTCTCACTTTGTAATTCCAGAAGAACAATTGATCGCAGGCCGGCGCACGGAACCCGAACGCACGCTACCTCCATGCTGCAGGAAATGCTGCAGACGAACTGTAAACCTACACAGGCACGCATCCACACACACACACACACGCCTCTGGACATCTGTAATAAAACCTCTGATGAAAGGAAAACATATTCGAGGACACACTTTTGAAAGCGCAGCTCGACATGAAGCCCCGAACGCCTGGATGAAGTTTCCTTCGCACACGTCTACAAAGGCATCATTAGTTTTGGAAACGACGCGCTGACCCCAGGAGCCAGCGAATACGGCGTTACTTCACTGTCGCGTAGCTTCGGGTGGCTCCGGGACTCGTCCTGACACATTCTTGAGAAGATGCGAAATAAGGTCATTCGGAGGACTCGAGACATCGGGTCATCCTGATTTCACCGGTCTCAGGTAGATTAAAGAGTCGGGGGCAGGCTCCGTTCCGGTCAAATGGAATGCTGCCAGTCGTCCCACAGCATGTTGCTCTGACGCTTTTCACAGAAAAGAAATTCCACACGGGTGTCTTAACGTCTCGCTCACTTCGGTCCCGAGTATCAGCATGTGTTCCCGTGCCGTGTTCCAGGTATTTATGTAGAGTTCTAGTGGTTTATCTGAGTTATATACATATACAATATTTCACAGAAGTGAATCCCCGCCCCCCCCACATCTTTGGGGGGAAAAAGCATTATATCTTTTCCGTTCACAACAGCTTGTATACCAGGGGTAAACCCTTAAAAACAAGTCCATACACGCCAGTAAAGTGGGTACGCCGCAAAGTGGGCCCAAGGAGACAATATGTGTGTGTGGCTACTATTATTTGCCAGCACTGCCTCTTGAGTTCACCAGCGCTTCACAGGTTACCACTGGAGTCCTCTTCCATTCTTCCATGACCTTATCATGGAGCTGGTGGATGTTCGAGACCTTGCGCTTCCGTTTGAGGATGGCTCAATAGGGTTTAGGTCTTGAGACATGCATCACAGCATCTTTAGAAAGGCAGCGCTCGTCCTGGACGTGTGTTCGGGGTTGTCGTCATGTTGGAACGTAGCCAGTGCATGTTGGCATTCATGGTTCCCCTGATGAATTGTAGCTCCCCAGTGCCGTCAGCACTCATGCAGCATCACACCGCGACACTACCACCACCATGCTTAACTATAGGCAAGACACACTCCTCAGCTGGCTGACACCACCTGAAGTTTATCATCCGACCACAGGTCATGGTTCCAGTACTCCATGACACTTAGTCTGCTGGTCTTCAGCAAACTGTTTGCTGGCTTTTCTTGTGTATCATAGATGAGGTTTCTTTTTGGGACGACAGCCATGCAAACCAATTTGTTTCAGCGTAGGCAGCGGTGACCGCCGTGCTGCAGCTTTTAGGGTCTTGGTAATCCTCTTATAACCTACGCTGTCATGGTGAACTTCCAGTGACCAGTATGGGCGGGGGGGGGGGGGGGGGTGAGAGCGATAACACCAAATTTAACACACCTGCACACATCCCCATTTACACCTGAGACCTTGTAACAACCAGTCACATGACAATGAAGAGAGAAAATGGCTCATGGGGCCCAATTTGAACATTTTCACTTAAGGCTGTACTCACTTTTGAGGCCAGTGACTATTCTATATACACACACACACACACACACACACACACACACACACATCACCCACACACACACACACCACACACCCCACACACACACACACACACACACACACACCACACACACACACACACATGGACAGTTACATTTTAAGGATGTAACAACTAATAAATACAATCATTAATCTATAATGAAATACATTGAATGTTTTTGCATTTGTTGACAAATGCAATCAGTTGACAACGCGTGCTGCCAGACCAAAAGCCAAACCATGAGGTAAAAGGAACTGCCTATACAGTCCTGAAACAAGATTGTTGTAATACACAGACCTGCGGTTGGGGGGAGGGAGGGTTACAAACATTACTGCTGCACTAAAGATAATCAAGAGCATGGTCTCCACAATACATAAATGAAAAAAGTGTGGGACACTAAGAACTCTTCCAAGAGCTGGTCGCCTGGCCAAACTGTGCACCTTAGAAAAGAGAGGTGAGCACTTGGTCACTTTGACTGAGAGCCGGAGATCCTGTGTGGAGGTTCTAGAAGGACAAGCAAAAAAAATCTAGCCCTCTACCTTTCTGGGCTTTAGTTCTTGACAAACTTTGCCGACAACTGAAGGACTTTTAGGATGGTGGAACAAGATTCTCTGGTCTGATGAAAGAAAGATGAGCTATTGGGCCCCCATTGTAAAACTTATGTCAAACTAGGCACCTGTCCAAAATGATTCCAAAAGTAAAGCATAATAGTGGCATTATCATGTTGTGGGAGTGTTTTTTTTTCCTAAGACAGGCTTGGCAACTGGTCAGGGTTGAGGTAAAGCTAAATGAGCAAAGAACAGAGGAATGTTCAAACGAAAACCTGTTCCACCTCCGTCGAGGCAGAAGGAAGGTTCACTTTCCAACATGGCAATGACACCAAAGCACAAAGCCAAGACAACGTCTGCCTTAGGGACAACTTTGTGAATGACCTGCAGTGATCTAGGCACATAACTGACTTACTTATTAATCACGGACTTAAACCTTATTGAACACTATCTCTGGAGAGGCCTGAAGGTGGCGGTCCCACTGACCGTCCCGGCTTTAGAGAATTTGCCAGGAGGAATACAATCCCTGTCTACGAAGACATAAGGCTTTTGTTCCGTATCAAGTATACTTATATACATATCCTTACTTATATAATATAATATATATATATATATATATATATATATATATATATATATATATATATATATATAAGATATATATATATATATACACACACACACACACACACACACAGTTTTATACATATATATATATCATATATACATATATAATATATATATATATCATATATATATATATATATATATATATATATATATATATATATATATATAACGTAAATTCCGGGGGACTATAAAGCGCACCTGGATATAAGCCGCATCTGCTCTATTTAAAAAAAAAAAAAAACCCAAAAAAAATTCATAAATATAGCCGCACCTGCATACAAGCCGCATCCGCTTTTGAATTGTAAATGTACATGTATGTACCTAAATAGATCCTTTCCTAACCTGTATTTTAACACGGTGTAACGGTGGACGCTGCACAGAGACGCGGAGATCCGGAATTCATACAAAACAGGATTTATTAGAATAAAGAACTCAGGAGACGCCGCTCATACGGAGCGGCCAGACAGGCTAGGGAGCCTTGCGCTCTGCGCGCCGTGGTACCGGAGACCGGAGACTTGGAAGTCCGTGAATCGGGAACAGACAAAGGTTAGGCATAAACATATATCGAGCGTCCGTGTCCGCGACACTAGGTATGTGCTACGAGCCCGGACGGGGATTGTAGAGTGAACCGGGCTTATATCGGGAGAGGGAAAATCAAGAACCGCTGAGGCTGTATTGTGTGTGTGGTGTGTGTGTGTGTGTGTGTGTGTGTGTGTGTTGTGTGTGTGTGGTGTGTGTGTGGTGTGTGTGGGTGGGGGGGGGGGGGGGGGGGGCGTTGCAGGGGAGGAGAGAGAGAGAGCACCGAGCAGCAACTTTACTGATTAAAACGGGACAGAACCAAGAGAAAATAAGCGCTATTTACAGTATTTATCTTCATTTCTCCTGTGTGTGAAATCACGTCACCTTAACCTTGTAAAGATAGAGTTTGTCCTCCTTCTATCCGCTTCTACCCACTTATATCTGCTAAAGAGGAACTAGCGCATTCTTCTTCTTTGCATTTATTTTGTGTTAGTTTTGATTCTAATTCCGGTTAGAGCCCCTAGCGGTCGGGAAAAAAATCTGCAGAATAGCCGCACCTTATTATTAGCCGCATGGTTCAAAACCTAGGAAAAAAGTTGTAGTAGCGGCTTATAGTCCGAAATTTACGTATACGTATATATATATATATATATATATATATATATATACACACACACACACACACACACACACACACACACACACACACACACACACACCAATTTTTGATATACATATAAAATGTATTACAAACGTCCCTTTACTTTTTGACTTCCCCTTGTGTGTGTGTGTGTGTGTGTGTGTGTGTGTGTGTGTGTGTGTGTGTGTATGATATTTCTACAGTTCTGTTTACCTTATGAAATACTGAGAACAGATTAATGAAACATCAAAACCAAACAAATCAACAGCCAAATAATGGTGGCCACACAAAAATATTGACACACATACTTTGATTATTATTTCCATTTGTATGTTGTAGTATCAAGCTGCACATACAAATGGAAATAATAATGAAGGGATCTGAATACTTAGTGAATGCACTCTGTGTGTGTGTGTGTGTGTGTGTGTGTGTGTGTGTGTGTATGATATGTATGTACGTGTATGCATGTATGTATGTATGTTTGTTGTATGTATGTACATATTGTATCCATGTCATGTGAAGGTATAAGTAATTTCACAGGAGCTGTGCAGTGGGACGGGAAAGCTAATTGCTTCAGTGGATGCCCGCATGGTCTCATTCGGCGGTTTACAGCTCGCAAGCTCTTTAATGTGGGCCACCGAGGACTCGTTAAAAGAATGAAACATTTCCGAGTCCTTTAGCTAGCCAAGAGAAACGAGGCAAAAGCTAAACAAATCATCCGGGCTGCAGGAGACATCCTCTACCATGTAATCACTTCTACTCAGGCATATATATATATATATATATATTATATATATATATATATATATATATATATATATATATATATATATATATATATATATATATATATATATATATATATAAATCAAATATTTTAATCTATTGACATCCCTAATATTTTAGTTATATATATATATATAACTAATATATACTATATTTTAAGTTATATATAAAAATAATATTAGGGATGTCAATAGATTAAAATATTTGTAAACTAAATTCAAACTAATTGTAACAGTAACTAATTACACTCCCTTTAATCAAATTATTAATTTTCTAATATTTATTTAAAACTGGAAATTATTCTTTTAATAACGTCTTGTTCGTTTTAATGTCAATTTGTTTTAGTGCTTGTTTTAATGGTTAAATATAGTACGTGGCCCCTTTAAGAATTATGTTCCGGTTTTGGTTGCTCTCCATATATCTGGTGAAAAGATTAGGTATTCATTCATTCATTCATTCATTCATTCATCTTCCACCGCTATATCCGATCTTCCCTCGGGTCACGGGGAGCCTGTGCCTATCTCAGGCGTCTATGGGCATTAAGGCAGGATACACCCTGGATGGAATGCCAACCCATCGCAGGGCACACAACACACACACACACACACACACACACACACACACACACAATCACACACACACACACACACATTCATACACTAGGGACAATTTTCCAAGGTGCCAATCAACCTACCGTGCATGTTTTTGGACCGGGAGGAAACCGGAGAACCCGGAGAAAAACCCCCTGAGGCACGGGGAGAACATGCACAAACTCCACACACACATGGCCGAGACGGGAATCGAACCCGGACCCTGGCGGTGTGTGGCGAACGTGCTAACCACTAAACAACCGTGCCCCCAAGATTAGGTAATATACGCTAATATAGCTAGTAAGTGTAATTAGGGAAGCGTATTATATTCAAAATGTAAGCAAATACTACTATAAAAAGCAGGAAGAAGCAGTCAGTGCACTCAAAATAACGCTATACACTTTTACCCTTTTGCGGATTAGCAAGGACAGAGAGCTCTGAACCACTCGTTCGTGTTTCCAGAGGATGTCTGCAGGATGACGCTAGATTTGCTTTGCAAAACATATATCGAGCGATTTAATTATTAATGGTGTCCACTCACCCGAGATGGCGTTGGTTACAGACATGAGAGGAGAATGGAGAGCAGGAGTGACCCCCCATACAGTGTGATAGCCCACAATTCCTGCCAGGCCGAAGGTAGTCACCATCTGAGTGAAAGCAGCATTGGGAGCAAACAGGCCGAGTCCGAGCAACGTGGCAATCCCTGAAAAACAGTCCTTGTATTAATATTTACTGCTGAAATCATTACAATAATTACATTTTTTTTTATACAACAACAACAACAACAACAACAGTCATAACTTGAATATTCTGGAGGCGGAATAGGAATATTGGTTGAGAAATATTAATAACCATTAATAAGAGTACAGTGAAAAGACAGATCTCAAGCAAATCGCAGACCACGGCTGCGATTACCAAGATGGATAAATTCATTCATTCATCTACCGCTTTATCCGATTTTCCCTCAGGTCACGGGGAGTCTGTGTCTATCTCAGGCGTCTATGGGCATTAAGGCAGGATACACTCTGGATGGAATGCCAACACATCACACACACACACACTCACACACACATTCACACACTAGGGACAATTTTCCAAGGTGCCAATCAACCTACCGTGCATGTTTTTGGACCGGGAGGAAACCGGAGAACCCGGAGAAAAACGACCCCCTGAGGCACGGGGAGAACATGCAAACTCCACACACACATGGCCGAGACGGGAATCTAACCCTGGCGTTGTGAGGCGAACGTGCTAACCACTAAACCACCGTGCCCCTAGATGGATAAATTAACCGGGTGCAAAAATAAACGCACATTCGTCACAAGCTGCTCACGGATTCGGTCCTTGTTGGGGTTTTGACGCTCGATCATCGGCCCTTTCGATGAATTAGCATTTTCATATTTAACAGCTTATAAATGCTGTAAAGCAGTTTTGTGGTTCTAATTATTTTGACCGAGCCGTCTACATTAAAGCATAATATTACGGTTAATATTTTTGAAAGGCGTATAATTACGAACGCCAGCTCATGCACCACCCACATCGAGGGATCCTGGCGAGCCGCGGCAGGAGGAAACGGGACGTGCGAATGAGTTCTATTACGGCACTCAGGGGGGACTTTAGAACACCTTCCTTCTTTTATTATCCCCAGTTTCCTGTCATTTAGAAGGGAACAGAGGGGTTAAGCAGGACCGTGTGTGTGTGTGTTTGTGTGTGTGTGAGAGTTAGATGCCATATTCTAATTCCTGGACCTGGATGTGTCCTGATAGCGGGCTGATTACGCAAACCATGAAAGAACAGGAAGATGGATTTTTGCCTCTTTGTTTATCGGTGGGCTTTTGTGGGTCGTCTGAGATAGGAAGTGTGTTTTTTATCCGGGGCCAGACACTACCCCTCTAACTCGCACGAGTGCCGGTTGGCTGCCCGAAACCAATAGGATCCATTTGTTGGGATTTTAGGGCTTATCTCAACCCAAGCACCAATAAGATGGTAGAAAACTGTACAAATAAGCAAAAAAAAAAAAAAAAAAAAAAGGAAAGAAAAACAAGAGAAAAATAAATAAATTAACAGATATGTCTGTGAAAAGTCTGTTTATTTTTCTTTTTTTTAAGCAGGAAAATAAAAAAAAAAAAAAAAAAAAAGAACCCAAGACCACCCTAGCTGCGTGCTAAAAGGAATGAAAGGAGGGGAAAGACGGTATTGAAGGTGAGGCCTAACTTGTGCTTTTACCTCCAGTGTAGGCGCTGGCGGTGGTGAGCGTGGTTGTAAAGGGCGAGACGGCAGCAGCCTTCTCCTTCTCCAGCTCCTGCACGGATTTGGATTTGGGAGGCGCTGCCACGGGGACGTTGTTGGGCTGCGGTGCGGGGAAAAGTACTTTTCCATTCTGCAGAGAGAGGAAAAAGGCAGACGGTCGAAAGAGCAACTGCAACCTGCTTTACCTCAAATGAACCGCTTCTACATTCATAACATTCATAACTCTTACACACTTTCTCCCCGACACGGATCAGTAAAACGTGGGTCGTTTCGCGTGCAAGCGGTTTCCCCTCCTTGCTCGAGTCGTCTTGGAAATGAAGCCATCGGAGGGTGACCGGGTTTTAGGGCAGCACCATCCTTTGCTAAACCGTGAATGAGAATTTTTCTTTTTCTTTTCAATAAATAATTTTTTTAAAAAGTCTACCAATAACTATAAAAAAAAAATGTAAATAATAATAATAAAAATAGTTATGTACTAAAAAATAGTTTATACTTCCGCGTCGTTTGTAAAAGGGAGATGAAGAATCATAGGGGTGTTTATATTTTCTCACTTCTTCCATGATCCTTTCGGCTGCTTTGCTTCTTCAATACGGCCTTTAAAAATGGCGGCACGGACGAACCCTGCGGAATACGTACGATGCCAAGCCGGCAATGCGCTGCCGGGCCGACCAATCACAGACCTCGTGCTCTTTTTGTTACTATTTTGAGAGGTGCGCGTCAGGTTTACGCGTGTTGGACCGTGACAAGTAAAAACTACACTCAGAAGTGAATCGACGTCATTTAGATCGTATACATGTATGAATCGAGATCGTCATTTTTCATACAGCCCTAATGACACGCATGAACCATGAGAAGAAGCAGAACATACTATACAGAGCGAATACAGCACATGGGAAAGCAACGTGGCTACCTGCATGACAATGGAACCCCGGATGACGTGGTCCATCGTGCCGTAGTCGAAAGCCTCCTTCACGTCGAAGTGGAAGTTCTCTTTGTCCGGGCTGATGGCACGGATGAGCTTGGTGATGTTATTGGAGTACAAGGTGCTGGACTGGGTTGGAAGGCGACTGGGAAGATCTGTGAAACCGATATGGGTCACGCCCTGCAGATACAAACAAACAAATCGCAATTATTATTATAGTTAGTTCATAGTTAATGAATACGTTTCTGGTTTCTAACCAACTGTAACCGATGTTATAATTATATACATTTCTGTCAAAATCTCTCCCTTTAATAAAATAGATTATTTTTAAATTGATATTTATTTATTTATTTATTTATTTATTTATTTATTTATTTATTTATTTGACGCTTGTTAATCAATTAATGTAATGAATTTCAATGTTACTTTGTTTAGTGGTTGTTTTAAGTGTAAAATATGGGACGTGGCTCCTTTAAGAATTGTGTTCCGGTTGCTTTTCCATATAAACTGGTGATACGGTGTTTAGGTTATACAGAAGCGCATTGCGTTCAGAAAAGAAAAATGCGCTTCTGTATTATGGATTCCTCACATAGTAATGCACACTGCGTTAATCGCACGTTAATAACATTAGAGCTAAAGTGAATTTGCATTAATGGCGATTGTTATATAACAAAATATAACAAACGGACATTATTCGCCGCCGCCCAGATGATTACGGATCTGGCTCCTCTCAAGGTTTCTTCCTTTTACCATCTCAAGAAGGTTTACGGCGTTTTTATTATCAATTGTTGTAAAGCAGACTTACTTTGTGGACTGATAGTGATCCAGGAACAGTGGTCTCGATGTTGCCCCCTGCCTCAGCAGCCAGATCCACTACCACCGAACCGTCCTTCATGGTCTCCACCATCTCCTTTGAGAAGAGCACTGGAGCCTTACGACCTGCAGGTCACAGAAACGTTAATAACATGCTCGCATAAAACGAGAGTTAATAATAAAACAATGGGTGTTTGCTCAGAAGGCGACGAAAACACCTCCCAACCTTATAGAAAGGAAAGTGTTTGTTTCTAAACTAATGTACAGCGCACAAATCCGTCCTGTGTGCATTTGATTAAGTATAATCTTTACTTGTTAATTAATTGAAAGCTGCTTTCTAACAGAGCGAGGCGATCAGAAGGAAAACTTCAAAAATCTTCCCAAATCTTTGAAAGAGCCTAATCAAAAACATGAAACAAGCATCCTTAATTTTTTCGTACCAGGGCAAGTTCACAACAGGTTCAAGATGTTGGGAATTCATTTGCGCTCCAGATGAACGATGTTCCTCCCAGCCATGTGGT
>JACRUU010000024.1:13036027-13038527 GCA_030449085.1 Kryptopterus vitreolus
CTCATTCTCAAAGATCTCCTTCGGAACGCCCACCGTCAGCTGTTTGTAAGGAATCCCTGTGGAAAAGTGAAAGGAGGCGTTTATTAGCACCAAAAAACAAAAACGCCACTTTGGTACAACGTGTGGTGAAGGCAGTGTGCCTGCGGGGGCTTTTCAGTTCGCAAAGCACTTTTTCCTTCCTTTACACCAGTGGTGTCCAAACTTTTGGTAAAGAGGGCCAGATTTGGTGAGGTGAAACTATGTTGGGGCCGGACATTCAGTCTGACATTCCTTGAACATGAATTAAATGCAAATGAACAAATTGATGATTTTTTTTTTTTATTGCAAACGGCAGACTTTTCATTTCTTCACTCACAAAACAAATAAATCTAAACACGTTTTTACTAAAATGATTTTGTCTTTCATATTTTACGGCCGTATAAACTTAAGAAAACGTTCAGGAAGATTAAACATATCTAGGTTGATTTGAAACATTATATATTATTCGCTATTAAATGGCAAACTGTAAAAACCTCTAAATCCAAATCCTGTCAACAGGAAAACAAACACTAGCATTGATCTTACTCTGAAGTACAAAACGAGGGCAGATAAAAAGGATAAAATGTGATTGTATTTTGCCTTAATTGATGAATACAGTGGAATTTTATCGTTTTACCTCCTCCTTCTCTGAGCTTTACTCAAGAGTGCAGCTACAGGTCTTCTGGTCAAATTTAATATAGCTTTTTTTTTATTCTGTTGGTCAACAGTGCTGGCGGGACGCATATTATTGATTTTATGACGGAGCCTGCGGGCCGGGGGAAATGTGTACAAGGGCCGCATTTGGCCCCTGGGCTGGACTTTGGTCATGCCTGCTTTACACATTGCTCTAAAGTTTCCACAGCATTCAACAGGTGTGTTTCCATTGCAAATTTGCCCAAAACGTCTGCGATATTTTCGAAATGTCGATGAAATTGATGATATTTACCATATCATGAGATTAAAACTCGTCCCCTAGCGATAAGTCATTCAAAAAAGTGGAGACGGATATCGGCAGGCTTACTTATATCGCAGCCAACGAATTAGGCGTTTTTATTCGTAATCGGAGATGTAGGTACGTTATACAAGCATTAATGGCAAGGTGATCCCCCTATACTTGGGCGGGGCCACATATGCACTTGTTCTGGGAGGAAATAGTGTGTGATTTCATGTAGGTTCTGTGGATTCCGAATTTTCGGGATGAACGCGTCCACTAGTTTTGAGCTGTGCAGTGCAATAGGGGCTCTTGTAGCACTGCAGCATCATTCCCAAGGCAAGGCAAGGTGTATCATGTGACCTGGAAATGCGAAAAACACGTTTCCTTTACAGCTTTTTTGCGAATTATTTCTTTGTCGCATTATCTAAAAACAAACAAACAAACAAAACAAAACAAAACAAAACAAAAAAACCTCATGCGAGCGTAAAAAGGTTTTTGCGGTTCCATTCCGTGTATTTTCAAATCGCTATTTAAATTTGCGCATTTATACTTTGGTAGTGTAATGGAAACACGTTTGATGATATGCTTTTTAAATTTTTTTAATTTTTAAATCATAATGAGGAAGCCGTTGTAAACAGCAAATGCAGTGACCAAGATTTCATCATAAAAAAAAAAGTGCTGATTCGTTTATATAACTAATTGTGCTTTATTTTTGTTCCCCATTTAAACATTCTATATAATCTTTTTAGGCCAATGCAACATAGCATCAACCTATTTACAACCTAGATGTTTACATGTTCACAATTTTTCCACTATTTGTTTTCCATTTTCCATGTTTGTTACAAATAAAAATATTCACTCTTAAATCGTTTCTATTATACACACACACATTAGGATATCGACTGTGTCAACGTTATACAAAACTATATTACTGTAATAAAATTTCAACAAGCTTTTAACTCAATGACCTTTGGCGCTTTAAATGAAGCATAAAATATACGGTAACATGCTCGTGAGGCATCGCCACAGAAACGCAAGATTGCAGAGAAGACATGTTAGTAAAGGCGTGTAATATAGAATATTGGGCAAAAACAGCTGAGGAAGTAGAAACAGGAAAATGTACCCATGTAGCCTTCTGATAAAGAAAGGTAAAATCGTTTCATTTAAAAATCTAATGAAACCAGAAATGTAGAAAATCCCCCCCCCTGTATTCCTGTATATATATCTGTATTCCCATGTCTTATCTGATCCACTGAACATAAAAGATACACAGTCCACCACACTACAATTAATCCATAAGTAGAATAGAAAGTACAGGTTGGGCTCATCACATGATCAAGTTCAGAAACGCCCCCCCCCCCAAAAAAAAACTCCACCTTCTATTCAAACACAAATACATCACCTTCATTACAGCTTACAGGAATTCCAGAACTTTCCTACAGGACCATATAAACATACATCAAACTCACCAATACATACACGGGCTTTATCCCATTTGCTATATCATTTACAACACATGTTCCTGCAATAAAGAGAACTCCTTATTTA
>JACRUU010000024.1:13043527-13053527 GCA_030449085.1 Kryptopterus vitreolus
GGCAACAGAAACCACACCACAGTGGAAACAAATGCAAATATAACACAAATAAACTGCAAAGTTAAGTGGAATTTGATTACAAGCCGTTATTAAGGCCTCTTTCTCCTTGTCATTACACCTGCGTGCTCCCTACCCTCACACCGCGGCTTCATTTGTTTGTTTTGAAAGCAGGCTTGATTTCTAGGCAGGATTTTCCTATTGTCTTCTCATACAATGAAGCAAAACGCACAGCGCGGCTTTATCGCGGGTGTCTCGGCATGCCCTGGCCTGGCTCACTACGATCCCGGCTTTAAACTCAACTGATACACTGCCAAAAATAACTGTCCTCAGCTGTCATTACCAGTCGAGCCCTGCCGAGATAACGCCCGGCCAATAATAGCAGGGCTATGGCGCACGCCACGTGTGCACTGTTCATTTATTTGGCGCCAGGAACCATGTCTGCGCATACAGGTAACAACAAGGACAGGGACAGAGTGACCCACAACATATTGACCTTCACAACAGAAAGGTACGTTGCAACCTAAAGCAGAAAACAAAATGTACTGCACACAAAAACAGATATCAGAGTAACACGGGGTTGAGAGTATCGTGACATTTGTCCTTGTACGGATTGATTGATACCATTTTTGACTGGAATACACATATAATACACATTATGACAGTTTGTTACCTAGGCTGGTAGAGCGGAAGAGAGCCTGGTGGGTCCTGAAGTAACGCACACATGGCACGTTTGCAGTGCGGGCCGAGGCCAGGCCATGAAAGAGAGGGCTGGAGCAGCTACTGGCAACCACACGGAGTACACTCGCCATTGGAGACACGAGGAGGAGCTGGGCACCCGGGTCGACCCTCCTCCTGTTCACGGAACACACACACACACACAGGGTGAACTCAAACCCCACTAACCTCTCCCAGCATTCCCTGCACAGCCCCACCAACCCCAGCTCAGGAGACCAACCATGAGGTCACGCATTCATAAAAACGTCCACGAGCACGCGTTTGCGTACTCGTATACCCGGACGTAATCCACAGCCAAACACTTATGCCAAAGTTAAAAAGACCTGCTCAAGGCAACGGATGAAACAGTTCTCAGATGGACGCACAGATATATCATGATAACAGCAAGACACGAATGGCGCCCGATGATAAGAGCCGGTTTTATACAGACGATTCTCGTACAAGGAAATCCAGGCAAAAAATGTATAGAAACCCCGACTTCATTGAAAAAGGTCATTTATGGTCTTATGACGAGGTCACGTGGTTGTTTACGCTACCTGGAAAGAAGACTCAATGTCACTTGGAAAGTTTGACCAACTTTATAAACAGCAAAATATACGATTCTGGGACTTTTATGCATTATATACATATTTACTCTATTTTATGTTAAAGTGGTAACGAGGTCACAACAAATGCCCCGAAATGAAACCATATGCGAGCGTGTTTAAAGAAGCCGAGCTTTTAAAACGTGCCTGTTTAGTATAAATGACAATATTTCGAAAAAAGGGGGGGGATAAAAAATAATTCACTATTTGTTTATGTTTATTTCCGCTATTTGAAACACAAGTCCGTTGGCAGACACGTCGTTTCGCACGGCACACTTTTCTTGACCTTGACCAAGTCAATGAATTCGGATTAAAGGCATTTTAAACTTTAGTGGGATTTTGTTTTACAGAATTTTAACCACGGATAATATTTGTGTTGTTTATCTGCGCTAACATATGATTAAAAGTGGAGTGTATTGATTGTGTTGCTGTGCAGAGGCGGGCGCCATAAACACACACCGACCGTGGAGCTGCACACTAGCTTGCTAAATCTAAAGCGAAAGATTCATTTGCACGCCCATAATAAAAAATAAAGAAATATCCGCTAAAGAATTGTCATGCACTTTGATTTAATTCCCCCAAACTACGTGTGAAATAAAACTAGGAGTGTTTTTTTTTTTTTTTTTTTTTGCTTTAAAGGACGCCGGTATAAGGGACTAACCTTTACTGCTGCACACACAGAGCGGTGAAGCCGAACCTGCTTGTCGGATATTACACACTAAAAATAATGGGGGGATGAAAAATGAAACAATCCCGCCTCCATCGTTCCATTTTCTCGTGTTTCATTGGTTAATGCTGATGTACATCATACACAAGCCCCGCCTACACAGGCGTGACGTTTGAAAAGACGCGCTCCATTCATTCATTCATTCATTCGTCTTTGTTTGTTTCTTCAATAATTGTTTGGGCCACTGTTTGTGTAAACACCACGCTATGAGTTTTTAATTACTATTACTAAGAGCTATGGGAAATGGCAGTAGGTTTAATGTTTTGGTTGCAAAAGGAAAAAAAAACGACCAATGCCATTTTGTTTTCACACAGAGGTGTGGAGTAAACAAGTTATTGTAATTCATTCATTCATTCATTCATCTTCTACCGCTTTATCCGATCTTCCCTCGGGTCACGGGGAGTCTTTGCCTATCTCAGGCGTCTATGGGCATTAAGGCAGGATACACCCTGGATGGAATCCCATCACAGGACACAATCACAATCACACACACATTCACACACACACACACACACACACACTCACACACACATTTATACAATAGGGACAATTTTTCCAAGGTGCCAATCAACCTACCGTGCATGTTTTTTTGGACCGGGGAGGAAAACCCCCCCGAGGCCGGGGAGAACATGCAAACTCCACACACACATGGCTGAGACGGGAATCGAACCCGGACCCTGGAGTTGTGAGGCGAACGTGCTAATCACTAAACCACCGTGCTCCTCAAAAATTTTCAAACCCTCGGATGAAGTGGGTTATAGATTTAAAAATTGAGCTGCATCAGAATCAAATCCTAACACTTCTTCCTTCTCACTGTTCAGGAAACCATAAAAAAAAACCTTCAAGTTTGTATTGAATGAATTTATTCTTAGATGGATACCTAAAGCATTATTGGTATGTATCTGGATAAGAGCATATGCTAAATGCTGTGAATGTAAATTGTTGATGGTTTTTGTCGAGCAGGGGGTGGGGGGGGAAGGGGTGGACATTTTCAAATAATAACTATAATTTATTATATAACTATAATTTCATTACACATTTATTTCTTAGTAATAGTAACCAATTACTGTTACTTTTATTTTGTAATTAAATTACGTAATGCTGTTACATGTGACTAGTTACTCCCCAACACTGAACGTCACCATCAAAAAGTGGTCAGCAGAGCGCGCCAAGGACCCTGGACAAGTTAAACAAGCTCTGCCTTGATCCAAAAGTTCTTTCTAGAAGACATAACATTCATTCATTCATTCATCTTCTACCGCTATATCCGATCTTCCCTCGGGTCACGGGGAGTCTGTGTCTATCTCAGGCGTCTATGGGCATTAAGGCAGGATACACCCTGGATGGAATGCCAACCCATTGCAGGGCACACACACACACACACACACAGTTCATACACTAGGGACAATTTTCCAAGGTGCCAATCAACCTACCGTGCATGTTTTTGGACCGGGGGAGGAAAACCGGAGAACCCGGAGAAAAAAAAACCCCCTGAGGCATGGGGAGAACATGCAAACTCCACACACACATGGCCGAGACGGGAATCGAACCCGGATCCTGGCGGTGTTAGGCGAACATGCTAACCGCTAAGCCAACGTGCTCCTTAAGACATAACATATAAAGTCATTGCTCACACCACCTATCGAATACATTCCATTTCCTGTCATATGCATCAGATTACTCCAAATGAGATGTCTGCTGGTTCCGGGATCGTTAAATCGAACATGAGAATCAAGCTTTTTCTTTATCTAATCAGGTTCGAGTTGGTGTCTCTGGAGCCATCTATTCATTTTGATTGGATGGTCAGAGAACACACTATTCACTATTGTGTGAATTTATTTATTTTTTACTACCACAATGAGGAGAATAAATTGATTTTGGAACAAATACACTTACAGTGACATTTACAAGATGGGATTTTCAGTAAAAGCTGCTCATCGTGAACAAAAATCAGCCAAAACACTTTTGAAGCATTTTCATGATGCATTTAAACTTTTGTGGGTTTTTTTACCCTGTACAATTAGCCAAAAAAACACTTACAGTTTGCTTTAATTTCATATTCCTGGGGGGGGGGGGGACAATACACAAAACACGAAATGCTGAGAACCCAGAAGTCATTTTAATAGGATAGCACTGATGATTCTGCTCCTTGTGTTACAGCTATGGCCCAAGTGAAAGGAGACATTACATTAGCAAGTCGTGGTGAATGGAGGACCCGAAATGCAGGATGCACACAGAGAAGGCAAATAATAAGTCTGTTTTAATTAGAAAGGAAAAACACAAGGCAGAGACACGGTTCATAAACAGTCCAATGTTAGGCAACTGGAAAACAGAGCAAGGAAGGCAGAGGCGAAAACCACAAACCTTAAACAGACCGAAAATCAGGCACGACAAACGGGGCAATGAAGGCAAAGCATAATACAAAACAAATCCAGAGATCAACCAGATAATCCAAGAGACACGGCAGGGATCTGAGACTACGGGACAGGAATCAGAGAGCAGGAAGGCTACAGTTATCCCAGGGGAGCAAAACCGGTAGGATAATGTAGCCCAGAGTCATTGTCTCTGAAAAGCGGCGATATTGTGAGACCGAGAACTTATTGAACGGTGTAAATTAGGTGTGGTATTAATTTGCACTGCATGAGATACATTTACAGTATTTATCAGACGCCCTTATCCAGGGAGACGTACAAGAAGTGCTTTAGGTCTCCATCTAAGGATAAATTCATTCATGAAGGGTAAATACAAACTTAAGTACACAATAGCATAGTCAGTTGAGGGTTGTTTTTTATATTATATAATAAAAATTATATTTATTATAAATTATTGATTTATTTATATATTACATTATACAATGTGGAGGGGCACGGTGGCTTAGTGGTTAGCACGTTCGCCTCACACCGCCAGGGTCCGGGTTCGATTCCCGTCTCGGCCATGTGTGTGTGGAGTTGTGCATGTTCTTCCCGTGCCTCAGGGGTTTTTTCTCCGGGTTCTCCGGTTTCCTCCTGTTCCAAAAACATTCACGGTAGGTTGATTGGCACCTTGGAAAAATTGTCCCTAGTGTATGAATGTGTGTGTGAGTGTGTGTGTGTGTGTGTGTGTGTGTGTGTGTGTCCTGCGATGGGTTGGCATTCCATCCAGGGTGTATCCTGCCTTAATGCCCATAGACGCCTGAAATAGGCACAGACTCCCCGTGACCCGAGGGAAGATCGGATAAAAGCGGTAGAAGATGAATGAATTAATTAATTATACAATGTGTTACAATATAAATACAATATATTTATAGCTGTAAAATCATAGTGATGGCATTAAGAGGTTTAGGAATGAACGCTGTGGTGTGAAATGCATGGCCCAGCACTAAATTTAAGGACAATTTATATTAGGAGAAACATTGTACCTGGCAATAATTAAGACCAGTGGGCGGAGCTAATTCACCAGGGGTGTGTAACAGTCTTACTCAAACCTTTCCCTCTTTAGCCCACAAACTCACAGTGCGCCAGCATACAACATTTATGGGTCAAGATACACCCCTTGCCCAGTGTTTTTATTATTATTATTGACTATACCACAGCATGGCTTAATCTGTTTGCTCAGAAGGTGGGCATTATTTGCAAATAACATTACTGGAAGTAACCATGAAATCGAGGTTAAGAGTAATGCATTGTAAATATTTCAAACATAGAAAAAAAAAATAGAGTCTGGGCTTATAAGTGCTTTGTTATGCGTCTTTCGCATGCAAAAATGTTTTGTGAAGCTTCTTAGCACAAAGCCCGAGGGGGCAAAGAGAGAAAATCTCTCACAGCTTTCTCATCTGCGCCACAAAATGAAATCTAGCTTATAAACTTTTTTTTTGTTTGTTTTTTCTTTCAAAAAGAATTCCTTTAAAAAAAAATAGTCCAGATTTCTGACACGTGTGCCTGTGTGTGTGCGCGGGTGTGTGTGTGTGTGTGCGTGAGTGCACGCGTGTGTGTGCGTGTGTTTGTGCGTGTGCGTGCGTGTGTGTACGCGTGTGTGTGTGTGTGTGTGTGTGTGCATGTGCGTGCGTGCGTGTGTGTGGTGTGTGTGTTTGTGTGTGTGCGTGCGTGTGTATGTGTGTGTGTGTGTGTATGTGTGTGTGTGGTGTGGCTTTGGAGGGGTTTCTGAAACAGCTTTCAGAATAGTTTGCGTTGAACTGAGTCAAATTCAAGTAAACCAACCATAATAAACAAAGACTCGCTTTTGCCAAAGGAAAACTGTGTGCTTCTTCCTGCAGCCTTTATATTTATAGCTGGCTGTTATGTAAGAAGTCAGCTGCCTCTCGGCCTCCTTTTTGTTTTTTAATTTAAGGCAAACATAGCGCTCATTTAGAAAAGATCATCATTGCTACATACACCATATGCAAATACTCTTTATATTCATTCATTCATTCATTCATTCATCTTCTACCGCTATATCCGATCTTCCCTCGGGTCACGGGGAGTCTGTGTCTATCTCAGTCGTCTATGGGCATTAAGGCAGGATACACCCTGGATGGAATGCCAACCCGTCGCAGGACACACACACACACACACACCACACACACACACACACACACATTCACACACTAGGAACAATTTTCCAAGGTGCCAATCAACCTACCGTGCATGTTTTTGGACCGGGGGAGGAAACCGGAGAACCCGGAGAAAAAAAAACCCTGAGGCACGGAGAGAACATGCAAACTCCACACACACACATGGGCGAGACGGGAAACGAACTCGGACCCTGGCGGTGTGAGGCGAACATGCTAAACACTAAGCCACCGTGTCCCTACTCTTTAAATTTACAGCACAATATTGAATAGTAATAGTTGTGGAGATGGAGGTATGGTGGCTTCATTCACTTCACACCTTCAGGGTGGGGGGTTCGATTCCCCCCTCTACCATGTGTGTGTGTGTGGAATTTCGTGCCTCAGGGGGTTTTTCTCCGGGTTCTCCCGTTTCCTCCCCGGTCCCAAAACATGCACGATAGGTTGATAGGCACCTTGGAAAATTGTCCCTAGTGTGTGAACGTGAATGTGAGTGTGTGTGTGTGTGTGTGTGTGTGTGTGTGTGTGTGTGTGTGTGTGCCATGTGATTGGTTGGCATTCCATACAGCAGTAGAATATTGTGGAGATCCTTTCAGGTTATGAGGTCAAATCAATAATAAAGGTTACTCGTGTTATATAACTACGTTATAATTTGCTTATATCAGTCATTTGGGAGGGAGGGGGTGTAGCTCAGTGGTCTAAGGGCGCTGGGCTGCTGATCGGAAGATCCGGGTTCGAGCCCCGGTATGGCCAAGCTGCCGCCCTTGGGTCCTTGAGCAAGACCCTTAACCCTCTGTGCTCCAGGGGGCGCCGTATCATGGCTGTACCCTGCGCTCTGACCCCAGCTACCAACATCACGCTGGGATATGCGAAGAAAGAATTTCACTGTGCTGTAATGTATATGTGACAGATAAAGGATATTATTATTTCTATATTTTCATGCCCGAACGAGTTTTGTTGACTTTCTCATGCATCATATTTCTTGGTCACTAAAGTAACCAGGGAGGCAGGAATTGATCATCTTAACCTTTATAATGCAGTCACAACTCTAATGAAACTTTTTGCTGCAAATGTGCATTTTGTATTGTTGTTTTTCTTTTTGTCGGATCAGAGCGAATGCTGCATACCAGCTTTAGCTGCCTTGTGCCGCTCTGTTTAATGGATTCCGTTTGTGGAATGCAGAGGCACCGTGCCTGTTAGCCATTAGCTTCGGCGTGTCAAATCGTCTGAGCTCCTCTCTTCTGAAGCTTACTTTTACAGGCTGTATATACCTGCTCGTTAATCCTGGGGATCAGTTGTTGGTATTGTGTTTAATGAAGGTGGGCAGATCGTTAAGCGATAGATATCTTCTGCGACCCGTTTCTCAAATCTCAGAAGTGCCAGAAAGTACATGAGCAAAAATCTTGACATGAAAACTCCATCACTGTCACTGGAAGCATTGAATTGCAACAAGCAACATGCAGAGAATATTGTTATACTAATTCTTTTTCCGGGGGGGGTGCATGTTCGCCCGGTACCTCAGGGGGTTTTTCTCCGGGTTCTCCGGTTTCCTCCCAGTCCAAAAACATGCACGGTAGGTTGATTGGCACCTTGGCAAATTGTCCCTAGTTGTATGAAATGTGTGTGTGTGTGTGTGTGTGTGTGTGTGTGTGTGTGTGTGTGTGTGTGATGGGTTGGCATTCCATACAGGGTGTATCCTGCCTTAATGCCCATAGACGCATGAGATAGGCACAGGCTCCCTGCAACCGAGAAAAAGGGATAGAAGATGAATGAATGAATAATTGGATTTATATATGGATTTATTTATTTTGCAATATATATATATATATATATATAGGTTTCAATTCAATACACAAAAACATGCCAGCAGGTGTAAATGAGTGTGTGAATGGTTCACTCAGGGCCATCCCCATTTCTAAGGCCAATGTTTCTGGGACAGGGTCCGGTTCTAACACAACCCTGAATCAATCCATGAATCTCGAAATTCACTGTTTCACACCAAAATGTGAGAAATGATGTGTTTAAAATGATTCTCCAGGCAAAAATGAAAGCGAAGAAATGAAGCAGCAATCCTGAATTCATTCATTCATTCATCTTCTAGCGCTTTATCCGATCTTCCCTCGGGTCACGGGGAGTCTGTATCTATCTCAGGCGTCTATGGGCATTGAGGCAGGATACACCCTGGATGGAATTCCAACACACATCACACACACACACACATTCATACACTAGGGACAATTTTTCAAGGTGCCAATCAACCTACCGTGCATGTTTTTGGACCGGGGAGGAAACCGGAGAACCCGGAGAAAAACCCGCTGAGGCACAGGGAGAACATGAATACTCCACACACATGGCCGAGACGGGATTCGAACCCGGACCCTGACGGTGTGAGGCGAACGTGCTAAACACTAAGCCACCGTGTCCCACAATCCTGAATTGTACAAATCAAACATTTTCTCTCATTCATCTACCCGCCAAAAAACGTTAGCATGTGAAAAGTGGATACTTTTTCCAAGACAGGTAAAGGTGAAGGTAGCACACGAAATATCACACGGGGGGAAAAACAATGCCTGTCATGACACGGCACAAAAAAAACATCTCAATAAACTCTACATTCATTCCATAGGTTCTGTTGCTGCATTGGCCATAGATTTGTTACTATGCTATGTGACAATAACTGCAATCATTAAAACATTTAATATTATGTGATAGGTACTATATATTATATAGTACGAATATAACGTAGGTCAGCTATGTGACATGTGTTGTATTACATATTGTACATTCCACACCCTCTGTGATGTGATTTGTTCATTTGTTATTTTATTTTACTCAGTGAGTATTTTTAAGAACTATATATTTTATAAGAAAAGAATCCACGTGGCAAAAGTTGCCATTTGAGATTCTTTTACCACAGCAATTTGATGAATTTGTTAAAAAAACACACACATTGTGCTTCTTGTGTTGTGTAATCCGTGCCGCATACAAACAACGCCATGTAAATCTGTCAAACGCGGAGATTGACATAAATAACATGGAAATGAATCAACAGTGCAACTGAAATAAGTAAAAGTATAAAAGCATAAAAGTAGCACTATGTCACACGAACGTATGTCATCGGAAGTGTTCGCTATGTAAATATCCCACAGTATCCAAGAGCCCAAAATCGTCCTGTGGCTAATGTGGCGATAAAACACAGCCTTTCTTCTGGGTACAAAAGGCGAGAGGGTCGGGTTTCATTCCCTTCCCTGTCACCCCACATACACAACAGAGAGAATTTCCTACACACGCCACACTGCTTTGAAATTCCAGAGGCGGTGTTTCTGGGCCCTGCCCCTCCTCAGCTCCAGATGCAGAGCGAAGCTACGTTTTGAGTGACAGTGTGATCCAACGTCTGAGGAATGCGTCACG
>JACRUU010000024.1:13058527-13066027 GCA_030449085.1 Kryptopterus vitreolus
TGAGGCGAACGTGCTAACCACTAAACCACCGTGCCCCTTTGCAGTAGTCTAAATCATGATAAATGAAAATTGAAATGAAATGGTTCAGATGTAAGCCTATTTGTAATCTTTAACATTTTTATAAGTAATTTAATTGATTTTTTCTCAGTAACTGTAACGAACTGCTGTTACATTTATTTTGTAATTAAATTACGTAACGCCATTACATGTAACTATTCACTCCTCAACACTATACATATTTATAGATAGATAGATAGATAGATAGATAGATAGATAGATAGATAGATAGATAGATAGATAGATAGATAGATAGATATAGACATGAGCAATCGTCGAATGTCTGATGCTTCATATGTGGTTTTGTATCTCTGTACATTTCAGGTTTATGTCCAAAAGAAGGCTTTTAATCATCTCAGCTCCCACCGAGGATGACTATTCCTTTCATCAGCAGATTCAAGCTCTAAATGGACAGGAGTGCCAGATGGGTACGCATCAGTGGTAGAAATCTTGTGGACTCTTTTGACCAGTGTGTCTAGGACACATCAATGTCCATGAGCTGGTACCAAGCTTCGTTCTAATTGATCACAATGTGCTTCACTTTTATTACACTCTCACATAAAAGCTGTAGAATGTACAGAATGGCTTGTGCTAGATGTTAATACGGTGGCTGAGAAGGGCAAAAACACATGAACAAATCATAAAAGCAAAATAACAAATTAGAAAACACATCGGCAAATCCGAAAACACTACGACAACCGAAAAAGGTAGATATTGTTTGAAATGGATTCCATTGTGTTTATTTCTGCAGTTTTATTATATTTCATGTCATTTTTTAAATTCTATTTAATATTTTAATGTGTTAAAAGTTCACTAATTTCTCCAAAGTAAAATAAACCTAGAAGTTATAAGATTTCCCATTTTCTGAATAGTTTGATTGACAGGTGTCTTGTCCAATGAGCGGACAAGTTTTCCATTTCCAAACCTTTTCCGGTTTGTATGAATTTGTTAATGTGTTTTAGGGTTTGTTATTTTGTTTTTTACTTGTTATTTTGTTTATTGTTTTGGATTTTGTTTTTGGATTTGTTATTTCGTTTTGGGATTTGTTAACGTGTTTTGCCCTTCTCGGCCACCGTATGTTAATTATTGTAAAATGTTCACAGAAAAAAAAAATTGTAATATACAGCTAAGTATATGGATGTACCTCTAACACTATATGTTTGCTGGTTAATGCGTAGTATTTGATTATAAACCATAGCGCTGCTTCAAATGCCAAGTTATATGTACAAGATGTAAAATTTTTACAGTGTAATGGTTTAAAAGTTGGGAAGTTCAACATTTGTGTATGTCGTATATGTTTCTCTGCAGTGAACTGGTTTCTCATTGCTGCATTATACACAGTGTTACTACAATAGGCTCTGGGTCCAACCATTCATTCATTCATTCATTCATTCATCAACCTGTGCCTATCTCAGGCGTTTTCGGGCATCAAGGCAGCACATCGCAACCCATCGCACACATACACACTTACATTCACACACCAGGGACAATTTGCAAGGTCAACTTACCATGGGGGGGGAAACCAGAGAACCCGGAGAATCACGGGGAGAACCTGCATACCACATACACACATGGTGGAGGCGGGAATCGAACCCCTGACCCTGGAGGTGTGAATCGAACATGCTAACCACTAAGGTTAAGGACTAAGGTCCAACCATGATGTTGAAAATGAATGAATTAATGAATGTATATGAATGAGGATAGTCAATAATTACCAAACTAAAAACAGTTCAAATTGTCAGCTTTTTTTTTTTAGCAAACGTGGACTTATATATTACATATATTATGTATAACAATTAACAGATCTCGATACACGTCTTTGTGCGCGCTTATAAACTTGTAAGAAATAACACAAAAATAGCGCATTTGTATTCCGTTCCTGCAGGTATCCGTCACTTTGCTTTGCTGAAGCTCGTAGGAAAAGGACCAGACGCATCCGGCACTGTCGAGCTCTTTCCACTAAACGGTGCGTTTTTACGTCAATGAAATATTTGCGTTTCCCCGTCCTACAACCAAACATGATGGAATGATTGTAATCCTGCAGGCAAAAGTCAGACCGAAAAGGAGCTGCTGTCGACCGAAGTGGTGCGCAATCTGAGAGACCAGCTAAAGATCACGACGGACTACTTCAGCATGCTGGTGGTGGGGAAGGATGGCGAGGTCAAAGCCTGGTTCCCGACGCCGATGTGGACTCTGTCCAGTATCTACGACTTAGTGGACTCCATGGAGTTGCGTCAGCAGGAACAGAAGCTCCAGCTGACCCTCGGTATTCAGTGCCCCGAGGACAGCGGCGGTGCCGGGGGGGATACTTACCACGGATATGCAAAAGAGGCCGAGGACAGCTATATGTACCGCATTCACAGACACGAGGAAATGCTTGGTAGCATGTGATGTGATATATATATATATATATATATATATATATATATATATATATATATATATATATATATATATATATTCACTGCAAAAAACTGGAAAGCTTCTGCTTCTTTACAAATTATTATTGTCTGAATTATATGAAGCATCATGTACAAAACTAAAATCACATTTCATCATTACTAAAAATCAAGTTTTCACAAATGTTATATGCTGCTATTAAAATATATACCATGTGTGTTTTAACTAACTCTTGTATTGGAAAGTTGTATTTGAAATCCTAATACACAATTCTTGTATAGTAAATATTGTTTAATAAATATTTGAGAAAATTTTACCACAAAAAAGGATCGATTAGAGGAGCTGCTGTGATAAAGTCTTTATAACGGCACATCCAGAAGAGTTTGCACATTTCCCATGGGGAAAAGAACCTGTTATTATAGCAGCTATAAATCCTTTCTTCCCTCACCAGTCTTTTTTTACACTTGATTTAATGCAGTTTGTCACATAAAGGATAAACCAAAAACACGCATTCCTTTATTCTGAAGAAAACCTTACACAAGGTACAGATTTAGATGTTCGACTCTTCCCATAAATGTTAACCTTTAGTAAATTGTATACCAACAATCACATGTTATAAAAATAGATCCTCTTTGTACACTGCTAGAGAAATACACTTTTTACCTACACAATCACAAACCAGTTTGTATCAACCAAAAGTGTATTCTTATCTTTTATTGTCTTTTATTGATATTGTCATCATCAGGTTTTGCCCAATCAATGTATTAATATAATATAATATTAAGAAAGATTTATCTGCATTAAAACACATTCAAAAATGAAAGTAAAAAATCAAGAGCACCATATATATATATATATATATATATATATATATATATTATATATATATAATTCATGTTTACATTAATTGCAGTCCAGCAGGACACTGTCTAGGACACATCAGCCTTGTGGATAGAGATATAACACATATAGATATAGATATAACAAAAACAATGCTATTTATGTTATTATGAAAGACCAAGATATTTTGTAAAAGGGAGAACTTTTATAGTCAGAAGAAGAGGCCTGGTGTGTGTGTGTGTGTGGGGGGGGGGGGGTCGTAATGCAGCAGAGTAAACATGGAGATTAATTCCAGATGAAGGTAATAATGAACCAGCATGCCTACCATTCCTTATTTTAACGCCATGCTAGTCCTGCTGGACTGCAATTAATGTAAACATGAATATATATATATATATATATATATATATATATATATATATATATATATATATATATATATATATCATGTTTACATTAATTGCAGTCCCCCTTTTACAAATATCTTGGTCTTTCATAATAACATAAATAGCATTGTTTTGTTATATCTATATCTATATTGTTATATCTCTATCCACAAGGCTGATGGAAGCGTTCTCTTATATCCGCAGCTTGGCTGTTGATTAAAAACAACTGGATGTTTTTTTCTTTTTTATTATTCTGACTGCAGCATCTGTTCATATATTTGGATAAACAAAGTATTTTCAACCAAATCAAATAATGAGAAAAGAATTAATACAGAAGAATGAATGTATTCACCCCATAAACATAAGTAAATAATAAATAGTAGAACGATGCAGGAAAAAGTAGAAAAATACACTGTTTAATCGTGGATACTTACTGCTTTCCCGCTAACAGCCACCAGAGGGCGTCATTTCTCTGCTCCACTCTGACACTACATCTTTCTTTTGGTGGCTTGTGGTTGGGTTTTGTAGCTATGACGGTCTACACGACTGAAACACGAGTGTCAGATCCCACTGTGCGGTGTTGGAGTAACTGATATAAACGTGTAGGAGCCGGTGATCACCGAAACATCCTCCACAGCAACATCAACTGTGAACCTTCTCTGAAGAATGTAGGCAGTTCTGGGAAATCCGACCCTGACAACATTTACTACTGTAGGAAGAGAAGAGATAGACAGACAGGGAGAGAGAGAGAGAGAGAGAGAGAGAGAGAGAGTTGCGTGCTTGTGTGTGTCTGTGTGTGTGTGTGAGGGTGAGGGTGAGAGAGAGAGAGAGAGAGAGAGAGAGAGAGATAGAGAAAGCGAATGTGTGTGTGTGTGTGTGTGAGGGTGTGGGTGAGAGAGAGAGAGAGAGAATGTGTATGTGTGTGTTTGTAAGATGAAAGAGATATAGATAGATAGATAGATAGATAGATAGATAGATAGATAGAGATAGATAGATAGATAGATAGAGAGTGAGAAAGACGGTGACAGAGAGAGAGAGTGTGTGTGTTTAAGATGAAAGAGATAGATAGATAGATAGATAGATAGATAGATAGATAGATAGATAGATAGATAGATAGAGAGGTGAGGTGAGACCGAGCGAGAGATAGAGAGTGTGTGTGTGTCGATTTTTATGAAAGAGATAGAGAGAGATAGATAGATAGAGGCTCGAGATAGCTGAAAGAGATAGATAGATAGATGAGTAGATAGATAGATAGATAGAGATAGAGAGAGTGTGTGTGTGTGACCGATGAAAGTGAAAAACTGTGTAGTAAGATGAAGATAGATAGAGAGATAGATAGATAGATGTGTGTGTGTGTGTCTCCGTGGTAAAGATGAAAGATATAGTATATATGTAATATATTATAATATAGTCTATATAGAGATAGAGAGAGAGAGAGAGAGAGAGATAGATAGAGAGAGAGAGATAGGATAGAGAGAGAGATAGAGAGAGAGAGAAGATGAGAGATAGAGATAGATAGATAGATAGATAGATAGATAGATAGATAGATAGATAGATAGATAGATAGATAGATAGAGAGAGTGTGTGTGTGTGTGTGTCTGTGTGTAAGATGAAAGAGATAGAGACAGATAGATAGAGTGTGTGTGTGGTAAGATGAAAGATATATATATATAATATATATATATATATATATATATAGAGAGAGAGAGAGAGAGAGAGAGAGAGAGATAGATAGATAGATAGATAGATAGAGAGAGAGTGTGTGTGTTTAAGATGAAAGAGATAGAGATAGATAGATAGATAGATAGATAGATAGATAGATAGATAGATAGATAGATAGATAGATAGATAGATAGATAATAAATAGAGATAGAGAGTGAGTGTGTGTGTGTGAGTAGATATGAAAGAGATAGAGAGATAGATAGATAGAGAGAGAGAGTGTGTGGTGTGTGTAGATATAGATAGAGATAGAGATAGATAGATAGAGAGTGTGTGTGTGTGTGTAATATGAAAGAGATAGAGATAGATATATAGAGAGAGAGTGTGTGTGTGTGTAATATGAAAGAGATAGAGATAGATAGATAGATAGAGCTAGAGAGAGAGTGTGTGTGTGTGTAATATGAAAGAGATAGAGATAGATAGATAGAGAGAGAGAGTGGTGTGTGTGTGTAATATGAAAGAGATAGAGATAGATAGATAGAGAGAGAGAGAGTGTGTGTGTGTGTAATATGAAAGAGATAGAGATAGATAGATAGAGAGAGAGAGTGTGTGTGGTGTAATATGAGCGATAGAGCCGTAGAGCGTGTGTGTAGTGAGTGTGTGTGTGTGTATATGAAAGAGATGAGATAGATAGATAGATAGATAGATCGAGAGAGAGAGCGGAGAGTGTGTGTGTGTGTGTGTAAGATGAAAGAGATAGAGATAGAGAGATAGATAGATAGAGAGAGAGAGAGAGAGAGAGAGAGAGAGAGCCGAGAGAGAGAGAGAGATATGAGTTTAGCATGTTTATGTGAGAAAGCGGCTTTGAACTTTGTTGTTCCTTCAAGGCGCCGGTTGTTGTATATATTGTACTCAACAAAGGTGTAGTTAAATAAACGCCCCCTAGTGGTAGAGAAAGAACCTTCTACAGCATCCTCCAAAAACCTTTTGTAACTACGAGAGAAAAACAAATAAGTTCACCAATATTAAAATACATGTTCATATACATACAACCAACTACTAAATAAAAATCTAATTGGCATCAAATAAAATAGCGTGTAAAATATCACATCCTTATTTTATTTATTATGACTTATAATGGTGATTTTATATTATTTTATTATTTATTTATGATTTATATTTTATATTTTTTAGCATAATGTATGCGTTTGTCCTTTTTCTGTGACTTATTTCCGTTAGTAGGTGCTGGATTGAGTAGTGATGTTTGGTCACATTGCATAATGCCGGACTTTCTTTAGAAGAAGCAATGTTTTGTAACTCTGGTGAACCTGTGACACGAAACACTTTTCCTGGCAAAATGTCATATTCTGACTCAACAAATATTGGATCATATTGATATAAGGTACAGCCTTTGAAGAGGTTGTTATTTTTTGGTAAATATTAAGAGAATAGCCTTTATTTGTCACATAAACACATACATAGTACAGTGAAATTCTTTTCCTCACATATCACAGCTTGTTTTTGGAAGCTGGGGGTCAGAATGCAGGGTCAGCAGTGATATGGCGTCCCCTGGAGCACAGAGGGTTAAGGGCCTTGCTCAAGGACCCAAAAGCAGCATCTTGGCGATACCGGGGGCTCGAACCACCGAGGTGTTGAGTTAAACAATCAACTTTCCAGCTGTATGTGATTCTTCCCAAACTGTTAACACATAGAAATAGAAATTCCATAGCATAGAAATGGTAAAAACATAAAATGAATAGGATAGAAATGGCAAAAATAGAAATTGCAAAACCATAGAAACGGTAAAAATATAAAATGCATAGGATAGAAACGGTAAAAATATAAAATGCATAAGATAGAAATGGTAAAAATATAAAATGCATAAGATAGAAATGTTAAAAATATAAAATGCATAAGATAGAAACTGTAAAAATATAAAATGAATAGGATAGAAACCGTAAAAATTGAAATTGCAAAACCATAGAAATGGTAAAAATAGAAATGGCATAGGATAGAATGGTAAAAATATAAAATGCTCTCTGTAGTGCATAAATGACATTATCATCATCCTCATTGTTCATTTGTTCATGCGATAAGGGCAGTGTTTGGATGGCCTGGGAAGAGAGGACTAGATGGGAAGAATTGTTCCGAACAACAA